>JAGTTH010000589.1:0-16544 GCA_022606485.1 Agraylea sexmaculata
GCGATGGAAATATTAACAAGTGAATAAGGAGATTTATTATTTGGCTCAATTGTAAATCTGAGTGAAAATCGAGAACAATAATCAGAATTAGAAAAGCTGCGAGAGGCAGAATAATATTTTTGATTGTAGCAAATTAAATCTGCAGCACTTTTGACGGTCAATTAGTACGAAGTCAATTTTAATTATACGGAATGCCCGTGCCATTTATTAAAATATATTTGTAAACGTGTTTCAAAAGTATAATTACATGAAAAGTGGTAATTGAAATTAATGCTATGTGAGGTTTTTACTTTTTGAATTTTCTATTATTGACTACATATTGTATGTAGTGTGTTTCTTAACAAAATTAAGCCAATGAGCTTATATGGATGTATTTAAAAAGATATAAAAATATCAAAAACATGCGAGACGTAGATGAATTTGAGCCCAAAGATTCGTACTGTTTATATGTCGCTTGTCGATCATTTATTGTCGATTATTAGTCAATAATTTCACTTAATATGGTAAAGGGCGTCATTAAAAGTTGCTTGATATATTCAACGACAAATAACATGTCACTATGTATCATTTCGGATATTTTTATAAGAAAAAGGGATAATTTTAGGGATAATTTTTTCTACTAGAAATTTATCAAAACATTACATTTTTAATGTATATAAATTTATTTGTTTTAATTTTTATATAAACACGCACCAGTAATATGTGGGCCAACTAACCTTTAAATATAAGATCAGATTTAACATATAAAATGTATTTTGTACACCCATGACAATAATAAAATTATTTACTCATGGGGATGAATTAATCATAATTAAATTGTTTTTAATTTTTTCATATGAATCGTACTGTTTATCTGTCACTTGTCGATCTTCCTAATAAAATAACACCGTCTTTCACTTAATATGGTAAAGTGCCTCATTAAAAGTTACTTAATACATTCAACTATAAATAAACAATTTAAATGATGTTGTTGCTTTCGGGTGTTGGATTGTTTGGACTACAATGCTGCAGGTTGCCACAGCACGTGTATATGTATTATATGCGCATGTAGTTCCGATGTTCCAATGTATTAAAAAACAATACGCATGACACTTGTATATATATAAATTCATTGAATTTAGATAATGTGTAACTATTTTAGCGATACCGATTTTAAACTTTATTACTATAATATGTATATTGTGAAAAAATAAAAAAAATTATCGTAAATGACGGAAAGTTTTGTGAATAAATAAGGGTGCTTTTAGACGAGGGATGCGGGTTCTTTAGATTGTATCAACTTTTATGGTGTAACCCAACAAAAATCAATAATTTCGATAAGGGATGATTCTTTTGCTAATGTGTACATTTTTCTGAAACTATAACTTCTTTAGAATATTTAATTAATTGGGCGTTTATTTTAACGGCCTCATAAATTATGAAAACAAGTCCTGAAAGTTATGTTTCTTAATCAAAGTTTTGTGAATTTGGGTCGAATCTTTTAAAATCCATTCTCAAAATTAAATTTGGCACTTATCCATATTTTTAATTTTGCATTCATTGATAAAAACATGTGAATTTTCATTATTATACTTGATCATTATACACACAATCTTTACATAATTATTATTTTAAACAGATATTTTATTAGTGTCAATTGAAATATTCAGATATAACATTTTGAATTAAATATATTCGTTGGATGTTCATAATAAAAATAAATTTGGCACATGTGCGTTTTTAAATCTTGTATACATTTAAAAAGCATGCGAAATTTCATTAACAGACTTAATTTAAAAAAATACGAATGTGATTATAGCACACGTCATTTATTTATACTATCGGAAAATCCATGTTTTTTCAAAAAAATGTTTAAAATATTTTAAAGTTTGGACTGATGATGCAATCCATAAATCAACCAATAGATATAATATAATTTTAAGTAATCAATATTTTAGAGCTCTTATGCCAATGGTATATTTTATTACTGCATTGAGAGGAGCCAATTTAAATATTTAGATATAAAATTTAAATTTAATATATTCGATGGATGCTGATAATAAATACGCGGTGGAAAATCGTCGAGAGGTTGGAAACCGAAGCGATTCATTGTGAGTTCCGAGAAAATAAACTAAGCTCCGTGTTTTCATGCATTTTCCTTCCTTGATACATTTTCAATGTTTGAGCCAAACATCTGTTTGTTAAAAAAAATGATTTCAAAAGAGAGCGAATATCAAAGGAAAGATTTTCAGGGCATAATCCCAACATTGGAATATATCTACTTTATTGTGGGCACAGAAATACTTCCAAACGAAACGGATTCATTTTCCAATATTGGAACATTCATTCGCAAATAAACTCATCCTCTACACTTCATTAGTTCGTGTTTTGTAGATATGAATTTTATATAAAATATATATTTTATAATTTAAAAAAATAATGTTTATAACGTGTGTGTATGTTATATGTACAGTTCCCTCAACCATCAGTGTTAACAGATGGAAGAATAATATTTTATATAATTATTGTAAAACACATGTTTCATTTAAATGATTCTGACTGAAACAAACACTATATTATATCGGAAATTAGAAGCTGTTCCAAATGTATCAAGTCAATGAAAATATGCTTCTTTTTAAAACATCATTTAACCTATTAAATAACACTTTTTACAAATAGTAAAATAGTCCTATTTGACCGGCAACTAATGTAGATTCATCTATTATCTATAACACATTTCATGTCTCTGTCAATTGAAGGTATTTAATCGTTATATTTAATTTATTTATATTATACAGTATATTTTTTAGAACCTCTGCTATTCAATGTGATTGTCTTAGTTTTGAAAACAGATTGTCCTTTCAAAAAACTCATTTATCAATCAAAATCTTTAACCTTGAGACGGTGTAGTTTCAGCACTTTTTTTCATGTCTTTCAAATTTACAACGGCTTCTCGTATACAAGTTTATTTTGCCAAGTCGTTGAAAACTATGTTTTTAAAGAGTTGAGGATTAATTTTCTCTCGTGCCGGCCATATTTTTTTTTATTAATTAATATAACGAATTCCTCGATATAACGAAATTTTTCAATTCCCCTCGAAAATGTCAATTTTACCTCTATATAGCGAAGTTTTATAAATAAATATTGTTAAAAACCTCAACATTTTTGTGGTAAGTTTTGCCTATTTTCGACCTGTATATATCGAAGTTTTATTTTAAAAACCTCCATACAGTGAAGTTTTAAATAATATCTAGGAAAGCACAAGGCTATATGACAAGAATAGAACTGTCTAAACTTGCAAATCCTTACCAGATGATATATTTTATTTTCGAACTTCGTATTCTGGATTAATTTAATTATTTGCTTTAGTAATTTGTGTGTACTTATTTTTATATGTTTAAGGACAAATATGTAATATGAATACTTATAAACCGCGATATAACGATTTTTTTCTTCATTGTTTAATTTTAGTGTGAATAGTTGTAGTTGAGGGGCCTGATGGAATAAGGGCGTATTTTCGTCTTTGATTATAGGTAAATGGTCAAAATAGGTTATTGAAAGATGATATATAAATGTCATTCTACGGATAAAGGGCGTATCCCTTATTCCAATTAGCTCGTATCATATACTTTTATTACAATTTCTTTATTATGCATAAGTTTTTACAATGATTGATAGAACAATACATCTTTGGAAATAGTCTAGAGTATATAAATCTTTTTACCCATAACTAACATGAGAATGTTTTATTTAAATTTGACATGAATAATAGTATTTAACTATAGAAAGAATCGGGAAAAAATAAAAACCCATTTACAAATTTAAGATTATTAAATAAAAGCAATATTAATAAAACTAAATAACAGTTTGTTTGGGTAAAACCAAATTCGACTTGAGTGAAATAGTCTAGAGTATATAAATCTTTTTACCTATAACTAACATGAGAATATTTTATTTAAATTTGTCATGAATAATAGTATTCAATTAAAGAAAGAATGGTGAAAAAAAAATTAAACCCATTTACAAATTTAAGATAAATAAATAAAAACAACAATAAAAGCAATATCAACAAAACTAAATAACAGTTTGTTTGGGTAAAACCGAATTCGAGTTGAGTGAAATAGTCTTAGGTGTAGAGAGTATATAAATCTTTTTACCCATCATGCAAATCGATATCGATAATATCGGCTTGTTAACAAGAAGTATCATCAAGGGCTAGTAATTTCCATTAATTTATTGTTAGTTAGTTAGTTTGATGAGCGGTCTTAAATGTGACAAGTCATCAATCAATAGTTTTTGAAGTAGTTAAGGGTATATGGGTAGGAGGGGTTACCCTACCTGACCACGACCGATTGAAGGTCCAATGTATTCACGTCGTGTCTTTGTGTTCGCCATCTTTTATCGGTTCGTCTTTTTCTTTTGGAGAGGAAAAAGGACTTTTCCGCTTAAAAAAGTTGTAAAACTCTTGGCCCAATACCGTTTTCGTGTGTCATTCACCGATGATCAGATTCTTCTTCACTTAATGACAACGTTTATTAGATAAGTACGCAATGCCAATTTAGTATTTGTTGACATGAATTAGTATTCAATTATAGAAAGAATGAGGAAATAAATAAAAACCCATTCACAAATATGAAGATTAATAAATAATAACAACAATAAAAGCTATATTAACAACATATAATGCTATAGATATAAGATAATATAGATATAAGATAATATGTTTTAATATATTTTACAATCATTATTTATTCAAATCAGATGTCCTTATTAAATATAATTTGCATACAATGTTTTGATACATTATGATTAGATGTTACAATATTAGGTTTTACTTATTTTAAAACGGAGTATATTTAAAATAATTAATAAGTCATTACATAACTTATGGGGAAAAATACAAAAACCCACTTGTAGAACAACTAAAATATATATAAACCAGGGTAATTTTAATTAAAATTTTCAATTTGTTTATGTTTTTTTATGTTCTGCCTGGTTTTTTAATAGGACGTTTATCTATGAGTTTTGATTTCATTTTTGCTTTAAAGTGTTTTATATATATATATATATAAATATATATATATATATATATATATATATATATATATATATATATATATATATATATATATATATATATATATATATATATATAGTTTTTACAATGATTGATAAAACAATACATCTTTGGAAATAGTTTTAGGTGTACAGAGTATATAAATCTTTTTACCTATTTTACCTACATGAGCATTATAACATGAGAATATTTTATATAAATCTGACATGAATAATAGTATTAAATTATAGAAAGAATGGGAAACAAATAAAAACCCATTTACAAATTTAAAGATTAATAAATAATAACAATAATTAAAAGTAATATTAACAAAGCAATTACAAAATAAATAAAACTTAAAAACTAAATAATATGGGTAAAACCAAATTTGAATTGAGTGGAGAGACTCTGATTTCCTGGATTATAAGGTAAATACTGAAGTGATTATTAAGTTTATGTAACTAGTAATAGTTAAAATCACTGATAGACAATTATTAAACACGTTATAGTATCTAAAAAAAACCAACAGTATATAAAAAAAACTACTTGAGGCGTATTATATATTTAAATAAATAAACCATATTTGAATTGTATCTTAAATAATAAAAATCATTGTAAAATAATAAATTAGATTCTGAATCTAACTCTGCTTATGTACAGGTTAATGTCAAAAGCTGTTAATGTACAGGTAAATCCCCATAATATAGAATCTAATAGCGATATTTTGAATATTGAGGTTATTTCAAGGCGTAACCTAGGTTACGCCCTTATTGCCCTCATCCAGAACAAAAACAACATAAATTTATCCCAATAACCCCTTTAATATATAAGCTGATAATGATTTATTGTATCTGTACCCGTGCAGTTTAATTTTTGAATATTAATATAATATTATGTGTACAGTCATTAATTTAATGTAAATAAATAAAGCATATTTGAATGGTATCTTAATTAATAAAAATCATTATAAAATGATTAATTAGATATTGAATCAAACCCATAACCAATTCCCATAGCCAATTCCCATAACAAAATATCAAATGGCGATATTTTGAAGTCGATGACATGTGACGATATAAATAAATAATTATTGTGCTTTGATTATTATAATATAACAGAAATGGGCTGTTTGTTTACCGGGATGCAAACCTATAATGTATATTGTTTTTAATATATTAGATAGATTAATTAGGACACATTTTGTCGTATGCAATTTTATCAATATGTTTAATCGGTGATATAAATATTGTCGGGCAGAGACAGTGTGAAAATGGTGGCTTAGCAAGCTGTTGATTATTATGTAATATAGCTGAAGCAATATGGCAAGCCTTGTAATGCTAATACTATGTTAAAAGTATAATACTATGTTAGAAAGTATAAGAATAAGATGGAAAAGTGGAGTAAGAGTAGAAGCAGTGGCAGATGGCGGCAATGTGCTCCTTAATATCACTGTTTTTGTGCACTTAACCCCCCAAACATCCAACAATCCAATAATAATCTTTTCAACAACACTATGCAAACACACACAATTCTCATTATTACAAAGTGTATGTATATATTGCCTCAAATTATCCAATAATATATCAAGGGGTGGTTTCACATTTTAGCCACCCCGTATATAAATAATATTAAGTGAACAGCGGGGGCTTCCGTGAAAGCATCATCGGTTAATTTTATTAAACAAAACAATAACCTACTTATAGTTTTACTATAAATGTGTAATTTTCAATTTGTTAATGGTTTTTTTTATGTTCTGGATGGTTTATTAATAGGACGCCGATGACGGACTTTTTTAAAGAAGATTTTTATAAATTTAGTTTTTATACACAACAACGTGTTAATTCATTGATCTTAACTATTACTAGTTACACAGGTCACCGACTTGATAATCAGTATTTACTTTACAATACAGGAAATAAGAGTAAACCTGGATTAAGACGATCGATCGGGATTTTATCAATATTATTTGATTCAGTATCTTAGTTATTATTTTACAATGATTTTTATTAATTAAGATACAATTCAAATATGGTTTATTTATTTAAATATATACTACGCCCCAAGTCATCTTTTTTAGATACTGTTGGTTTTTTTTAGATACAATAGCGTGTTTAATAATTGTCTGTCGGTGATTTTAACTATTACTAGTTACACAGGTCACGACTTAATAATCAGTATTTACCTTACAATGCAGGAAATTAGAGTAAATTTGGATCAAAGCTATCAATCAGGATTTTATTAATATAATTCCCAATCTTCCAGTCGTAATAACCGATTAAAACTTTTTTCTTTAATTGAGAAAATTATTTAAACTTGAGGTTTCTTATCAATGGAATGCACAAAAAATGCATCAGAATTGTGGAGTTTTAATTGTTTTGTGTCACAAATAATCACATTTATTATTTTAGATATGTTGTTGCACAGTATTATTTACAGAATATCACAAAAATTAAAAAAAATAATTGGGTATAAGCGCTCTTATTATTTTTTAATAAAAGTTTTGAAATAGATGTTAAGCATGAGATACATTAAGTGAACCTGTTCTCCAATAGCTGAAAAAAAATTAAATATCCATTATTTCCATGACCAGATTTTTTGATTATTAAAATTGTCTCAGTGTTGATATAAATACTTCTCAAACCACACGTTTCTTAATAAGATTTGTCAATAAGAGCGCTTCTCAAATGACATTATGAATTTATAGACACGTATTCTCTATTGATTAACCTAATAAATATATACATATATGAGATATATGGTAATTTGGAAATCAGTTTAATGGAAATGAAGACCAGCAACAAGTCAGCAAACATTGAACAGTTTATTTAGCCAACAAAGAGATATATAATATGTTTCATTTGAATCGATACCGGCTTTATTTGTTATACGGGATAACAATCATTGCTTTTAATTATTATTGTGAGATTGATCGGTGTTTCACGAGAAAATTGACATTTTAGAAATAAGATACGCGGAAGAGCGAACAATAATTAAAAACGTATAATTCTCAGGGCGGAAATTAAATTTTATAACGATAGACAGCTTTTTCGATATCCTCGATAATGTCAAGAACAAATATACACACACCGTTGAATAAAAGTACGTCCTTTATAAATTATTTAGGTTTTTAAAAAATATATATATGTATATTTTTTGAATTGTAGAATTTTTCACATTTGGTGGGATAATATTTTTTTAAATTTCAATATTTTTTTAACTAAATTTTCTAATGGGTATTGGATGATAAGTATTATCGAAAAGAGTATCACAAAAATTTTAATTTTATTTAAAATTTGGAATAAGTTGCTTCTGTCAAATACGCAGTATTTCTCCGCATATATGTTATTGTAAATTACCATACTTTTTTAGTGTAAATTTGTTTTTTTTTTATTGTCATAGAGACATTTTTTTCCTCTATTTTTTGTAAAAGCTCAGTTGTGCATTGAATAAATAAATACGTCCTGAATTAAGATCTGATTATTTATTTTAAATTAATAACATATAAATATTACATTCGTTTTCGCATATTTTTGAAATGCAAAAAAATCCGCCATCTTCAAATAAGCTGTTTCTGTCAAATACCCAGTATATATCCACATGTTTGTTAAATTAAGTCCAATGTTAAATATGTTTTTTTAACATTTTTTATTGTTATTGTCATAGAGACATTTTTTTCTTATTTTTTTTAAAAAAAGCTCAGTTGTGCGTTGATTTAATAAATAAATACGTCCTAAATTAAGATCTGATCGAATAATTCAGTCCTTTGTTAAATATATGTTTGTTTTACATTTTTTATTGTAAATTTGTAAAATTAATACTTTTTTATTGTAAATTTGTTATTTTTTGTTATTGTCATAGAGACATTTTTTTTCTTTAATTTTTTGTAAAAGCTCAGTAGTGCGTTGAATAAATAAATAAATAAATACGTCCTGAATTAAGATCCGATTATTTATTTTAAATTAATAATATAAAAATATTACATTCGTCTTTCGATATCATTGCACCCCCTAAAATATTCTTAGTTAATTGTATATTTCTGATACCTTTGACTACCTGTTATTCTGAAACTGATAGTCAGAAATTTTATTTATGGTTTGTTTTCTTGTTCAAAATCAATACCAATAAACAGATGTGTTCCCTATCTTGAATGTTTTAAATATTAAAGCTAATTGTGATCTCAACCTGGGGTTTATTCGCATTGAAAACAGTGAATGTTAATATATTATTAAAAGTTAATCAAAGCAGTTGTCACATAAAGTATGCATCACAGTATTTGTAGGCCAATATAACATGTAAATCTGTCTACAACACATTTTACTTAAAGCCTCCCTTAAAATACCAACCCCTATATACGAGCCCTTCACTTTTACTACACATCTGCTTTCCTATGTTCCTATAAATAAACCTTTCGTTGTACACATTATTATCACTTTCATTTATTTATAATCAAAATCAGACAGAATTAATATTTTTATAATTTATACATTAATACATACAAGCTCATAGATAAATTTATAATAATAAAATAAACTTAGTATGGCATAATACATACAAAATGGGGAAACATTTTATTTTGTCAAGCAATAAGACTAGAAGTATTAGAGATATTTTTATTTTATTCATAATGTAGCAAATTTTTATGGATATTTTAATTATATAAATTTAAAAATAATGTCCCAATTATCGATACACAGGATGTCTTCAATTTGAACTTCTACTAGTATGTTGGACATTTTTCAATTCGGTTCATCAAATGTATCGATATTTATTTTTAAATCCATATAATAAAATTTCCTACATTTTGAGAAAAAAAAATGGTTTTATTGCGTTATGAAATAAGGTTATTAATTTTGCCTATAAGGTAAAAAAAATATTACTAATATTTCTTCTAATTTGTTACCGAAGAGAATTTCTTATCATCATATAATCGAATACAGTATACGCCCTTATTCCATCGAACCCCTCGAGGGTTTCACTGGCTGGTGCGATTTTCGTATCAAGATAATTTAATTATATTGGCTTAATTATTGGAATAAAAAAATACCATTTATGGAAATTAGTGTTCCTTTTTTTAAAGTAATATTTTATATGAATTGATGAGGTTTCAATTTCATATATGAAGATGACGTCTGAAATAGTATTTCAATTAATATGCAGAGGTCCTTTTGATTATTATTTGCCAGCACGTTCTGCAGATCAAACATAATTTCAACATCACATCACTTCATCTACATTCAATATTGATTCGTTTTGAGTCTCGATGAGAAGCGATCTTGAGGATTTTGAACATGTAGGTATACTTTTGAGAATACGAATCAAAGATTGTATGAGAGATATCTGAATTCGAGATGAATGGAGGAAAACACTCTCGAAAGACAGCATCCATTTTTCAGTTGAGCTTCGAGACAAAAAGGTTTTTATTTTGAAGTCGTTAGCGACTCTTCGCACTACATATTTTAATTTATAATGTATTCTATACGAAGCACCCTTATATCAAATGTGTATACCAAATGAACAACATTCATCTATTCAGTCCGTTTCACATATTCCACCTACCATTCATTACGACTAAATACTCAGTTTAACCCACTTCTTAATATTCAAATTTATTTTATTTCATCACTTATTTGGATTTTCAATAGAAGCATATGTTCAAATTGTACATTTATAAGAGATTTATTCAATATAAACGCACGTGATAGTTTTTTTTTTACATAGTAGTAAGAAAACGGTATGAAAACAAAATTACTGTGAAAATAATAGTATTATGGTTTACCTAAATTTAAAAAAAATATATAAATAATATAAAATCAAGTATAGTTTAGGAGATAATTTTATACATGTTTCCATATAAGGTAACCCTGAAGGTGACAGAATTGGTGGAAAAGAGATCACCATGCGAAAATTCTTTTCAAAGGAGAATGTAACAGATATGGGTTATTAGAATAAAAACGTACCTACAAATTAACAATTTTATATGTATATTACAAATGTCATTCAATTTAAGCTTTATTAATTAAACAGTTAAGTTTATAAAAGTATAAGCTTATTTTGTAGTTTGAAAAAAATATATTTATTTAACTACTATGGTTGAGAGGATTTTGCTGTGAATTATTACATAAATTGATTTGATGCGGATTTAAATATTATGAAATAACTGTTTGTTTAAGCACAATTTACTATTATTAAAAAAATAAAGTATTTTATAAATTCAATATATGGTTCAACTGGCGTGAAAAATGACGTTTATTTCATTGCGTTTTTAATACAAAAAAATATCTACAAAACTAGATTTGTGACTATTCATTTTAATCCGGTTATTATTTTTAAAAGGTCATTTCACATTAATCTATAATTTATTATTACACATACTTTACTCTCCTTGTTCAGGTCAATAATGAAGCAAATCTTTGGAATCGTATATTAATAAGGATATTATTAAAATTTACATATGTGTATACACTTTTTCTGTTTCAATGAATAAATAATAAAACTGCATAATCAAAAAAAACTTTTTTTTTATTATACATGACGCGAACCGTAAAACACGTAATGATTGTAAACTTTCCCCTGTTTAATATTAAATAAGATTGACATAAAATATTCAGTAGTAAATTTGGCCTTTCGGGATCGGCAGACACTTTAAAATGTATCGAATAACTCACGTTGTTCAATGTTAAAAATTTAAATATTCGGGCAAAAGGATCGCCGTTGTAGAGTTTTTTTATTGTGCATTTGCTTGTCTTGATTAAGAACATGTTGTGTTAAAGTGAAATGGGGTTAGATAAATTGGAGCTAAGCTACAGATTTATATAAGATAAATAATCCGGGGCCCGGGATTATCTGGTACAAGGGGCAGTTTAAAAAAATCATCACGAGTCACGGGCATGAGGGTATGTTTTCAGAATACGAGGGTGTGTTTTCAGGATGCAATATGGAGAGGCCTGAATTAAACGTGAATAATGAACAGAGGGGCTGAAAGATGAACCCCAACTCACAATACAAAATAACATCACTTGTCAACCATACATACTAACATTTTTATGCATGTATTGTGTAATTAAATATTTCATTAAGCCTTCGATCATAATCCGTCTTCTGAAAATACACAGTACATATTAAAAAAATAATAATAATAAAAATCTCCCCCAAATTTTTCATCCGCATGTGAAAACAGCAATTCACGGCAAAATAAATATTATTTTTTTATCATTTCACAAATGACAACACCAATACATCTTCATTTCATTTTTTGAATTTTCACCCTCCGTCGTATTTAGACGGATTCAAATATTTTAAATTGATTAAATACTATTTTTTTATTATTGTTATATTGATTATGAGGTTAATTTGTAAAATTATCATCACCGGCTCTCATTAACCAATTAAATTATTATTTTTACAATTAATAAAATTAGGAGATTGTGTAAAATATTAATCGAATTTTATATGGAAATTTCATCTTTCATTTTAATATTATTCAATTCTATAAAGTCTTAAAAGGACATACAATTTTAAAACTTGTACCCTTATTTTCTTATATACATTATTTTCCCATATATCAAAACTACACAAGACCATCTTAGAATATTTTATGGGGAGCTCAGAATCAAACGTTTACCAAATCCAATTGTATGTGTTTTTTATTCAATTATTGGTTATAATGTATTCTCTTAAAATTATTTTGTAATATTTTCTTCGGCTTAATCCGCAAAAGTGATAACTTTAGTCATCAAATTGTGGAGTAGCAATATTCAAAGTTTCATTATCCCTTAAATATATCATGTTTTTTTGTATTAAAATTGTGCTATCGCGTTTGTAGATAAGAAAAATATGCAGAAATATATAAAATTCATTTAATTTCCATGTAGTTTTCCTGCTTTCAGTCGGTTAAATTTTCAACGTATATATAGTATATAAAACATTCTGAATTTCAGTGTATTATTTTGAAATAATCTTCAATATTGAACCCACATCTTTCAAGTAATCTTATCACTATACTCTCAATAAATATGGTGCAATCGATGATAATTCCCTTCTTAAAATTACTTATGGTAGAGTAATTTAAAAATAAGATGATGTAGCGCATGCATGAGGAAATTTCTCAAGGAGGCTCTTAATTGTCAGCTTAGTAGAAAATGACTGAAGTAATTTGCTAGGGCATTTATAATTCAAATAGTATACACTACCAGCGTATATATTTAGTATGGCTTAAGATTGGTAGAGTTAAGGTTCGAGTCTGGGTGTAAAATATTCAATGGTGGGCTTGCTCCGTACATTGGCTTATTTATTTACTCGACTACTGCACTTGCCTCTTGTTTTATGTCGGAGGAGGTTCTTGCATAATTGTACAATTCACTATTATTCAATACGTATATGTATATATATAATATTATAAGGGTGTTTCTGGAGGGACTAATATGCTAATTCGACAAAACAAGATAACGTGTTTTACAGGGATAAGCGAGTTTGATTATATACAGAGTGGACCTTTATACAGTTTAAAGGTAGCGCAATTACATTTAACCCTAATTATTCATAAAATACATATTTACACAGTTTGGAAGTCATCAATTTTTATTATGTATTAATATGAGATCGTTTAACAATATTATCGTAATAATACCACCTTGTATATCGCCTGATCCAGCGTATAATATCGTAAGTGCAAAAAAAAATCTGTGTGCTCTTAAGTCTCTACGGAACTGAGCCACAATAAGTAAAAAAATGTTGATTTTCAATCATTATTTAACCTATTAAGTGGGACTTTTTCGAAATATTAAAATAGTCCTATTTGAACGGCAACTAATGTAGATTCATCTATTATCTATAACACATTTCATGTATCTGTCAATAGAAGGTATTTAATCGTAAATTGTTATATTTTATAAATAATATTCTAATAGAGTGACACGTGACAGGCAGTGTTACCAGATTGAATATGTGGATCAGTTCCATAAAGAATTATATTAACAAATATTTTTCAAGAAAGGAAACAAGACAAAAAATATGATTAAGAATTATAATAGTGTTGTATAATAAAATTATCAATATTTTTTCCCATATTTACGCGTTTGTTTTAGAAACGAAACATATTCCCAAATTTATTTCCAACCGCAATAAAATAATTTATCTATATCGACGGCTTAGTCCAGTAAATAAAGTGATGAAGTTTCTAAAATATAACTTTAAGAAAAATTGAGTAGTTTTTTAAATCATTATGTAAAAAACCGTAGTTGCAATAAATTTCTTTTTTAATAAAGTGGAGTTATCCATTATATTATCGATTTCCAGAAACACCTCCTGTAAATTATATTGTACTGTGAAATGAATATTCTTTATGGATTTGTTACTTTTAACCAAAGCTCGGCTTGCATTGAAGTGACTTGAAGCATTGGCCACTGCGCGACTTATATTTTTATTTAATTATTTGTCCATCGACCCAGTATTCGTCCACACATATTTTTGTATAAAAATTAATGTGTAAATAAAACAATTTAATTAAGCTGTGTGTCAATATTTGAGAATTTTAAACCAATTTAATAAAATATAATCCGCTCAGTGTTATTCAAGCTCTGGTTAAAAGTAACAAATCGCCATAAATAAAATTAATTCCTCAATACAATATAATTTGCAGGAGGTATTGCTGGATATCGATGACTTAATCTGCAAAAGAGATAACTCCACTTTTATAAAAAAAATATTTTATTGCGACAATGGGTTTTTACATAATGGTATGAAACACCACATATATACACTTTCATATTTCAATCGGGAATAATAAAACTCCACAATTGTATTTACTGGATCATGTATTAAGCCGTCGATATAAATAAAATATTTTATTATGGTAGAAAATTATTTTGGGAATATGTGTTAAACAAACGGGGAAAGATGGGACCAATTATTGATAATTTTATTAATAATTAACACTATTATAATCACATTTTTTCACTACAGTTAGGCTAGTTTTCTACTAATTTTTATCACAATATTTTAAGTATTTGAAATCTTCCCTTTGACTCCTTATTATTTGTTTTCTTATTATGTACTGACTTTTTCTACAACAAAAAATTTCGAAGACCCAGAAAGTTATCGGTCTACCGCATTTTGACAAAAAAAAATACATTTATATATATAAAAACAAGTAAAAATGTATTTTTTTTGGGTCACAAGCTCAAGTAGGTACTTATTATTTTACATACATATAATATTATATACAAACCCTTTCTTGGAAACTCAATCCCGAAAGTGGCTTGTAATATTTAGGTTAGGTTTTTGTTGATTGATTTAAATATTATGTCAGGTTTGTAATGTTTGGCAAAGCGGTGTTGCGTAAAGTTCGCAGTATGAAAAGAAAGCTGTTGTAATGTTAATAAATTATTTAATGTTGTTTAAAAAATATGTAGGCTTTGTTTAAAGGTGTTTTTATTCGGTACCAATCACCAAGGGAAATCGTAGCCAGCAAAATTTACAGCACCGACTTCTACGGCCTATCATTGGAAACTTCAACTCCCCAACGACCAGACCCCGTCAACAAATATAATTATAAATGTTTTTTTTTAATTCACTCACATTCCAATGAATAACGAACGATGATTTATACGATGGGGATTTTATAGAAAATATACAGAAAAATATATATATATACATATACTTACGTATCGACAGCCTATTCAAGGGGAGCACATTTGGCCACCTAAAAATAAATGTACACATTATTAATCAATAGAAAAGGCTGAAATAAAATATTACACGAGGGGCGAAACTATGCCTCAGTATATAAACAGTTCATTAACGATGTTATAAATCAAGAACAAGTCGACTATTACGTCCGACACAAAAGGCCAAGACGATAGTTGTGATAAAAATAAGTGCGGGAATATCCTGGAAGACTATTTGGCCGATCTGCGTGTATATACATAGTTTCAGGTTTCAGAAGGTCGCTTCTGATCTTTTATTGACCGCTGAAAACCAGTAAAACTTAATGACCCTAACGTAGCTTTTGTTCCGCGGCCTGAATTTTCAGCGCTTCCAATTTTTTTATGAATCGTTTCGTTTTATTTTACATCACGTGATATTTTTTACGGTGCTCGAGTTGTTAAATGAGATTTCATTATAAACGATATGACGGATCTTCGCTTGTAAACTACATTTGAAAATTAAAATTAGTATACATATTTATATACTATTCAAAAGAGAGCTGTCGTGTTTTTTTATGATATACAATTAGTTCGACTGCTGTTTGATTGATGATTGAAAAAAATGTACGTGGAAGTAATAAAAAATATGTGCGCTCTTTTATCATTCGCCAATTAGTTCAATGTTGGAAACATACAGGAATTTAATAAAATACAAAAAGGGGACTAATTTATATCTAGCATAAATGACTGAATTGAAGCTAGACTTATTTTGAACGGTTTCCTGTTTTCCAGCATCAATATAAAATGCTGCATTGGAATATTTCTCATAACTGTGTTTGTCATAATATTAACATTTTTATACTTTA
>JAGTTH010000591.1:0-11749 GCA_022606485.1 Agraylea sexmaculata
GAAAGATAGTTCTGTATCGTTTTTTGGTATTCAGGTGTAGGAGTTTCTCTGTAAATATCTATTGTTTTGCTGAAAATGCATATCCTGAAAGTTAACCGAAACTAGTGTTTCTGCCAGAGAATGCACAATAATTGTATCTTTATTAAATAAAACAATTAAGTACTATGATTTTCAGTACTCAATGAACGATTTCAGAATAAAAATTTAACTAAAAATATCTAGTCAAATACCAATAGATGACAACTCATATTTTATGAATTTTAAAATAGATTAGGTCTGTATTTTGATAATTAAAAAAAATAATTCGAATGACACCCTTATAAAAGTCTTTTATAAAAAAAAGCTAGGGCGTGTGAATTCAATAAAAAAAAATATTGTGCATAAAAAGTGATGGATTTTTTTTTTGTATTTAAATACATATAAATTTTAAATAAATATATTTTTATAAATTAACATGTGTGTTTATATTTGATTTATTTATTTTACGTTATTAAATTGCACAGGATTGCTACAAAGAGTCATTGAAAATGATCAGAATAATAAATTTAAAGCATTACTTATATCGAATAAAGATTTTTGGCATTTTATTGATGGAATTCTATTATAATTTAAAAAAAATACAAATAAGTCCATGAATTTTGACAAATATTTGCTTGTATTCATTAGAGACTCGATCTCATTGGAATTATTAGGTATTTTATAAATAGAAAAAATAGTGATTTGGGGTTGAATTTTTTTTCTTGTATTAGGTAATTGAGATTGCTACGCCATATATACAAAGGTTTTTTTATAATTTTACTTTAATCAATGTAATAGTTAAATAAAATCCGTTGTAAAATACGGTTTTAGATTTTTGTTTGTATACAAGTGGGTTTATTCGTTAGCAATATGACTATTTTGGAATTTCAATTTCGCTTTCCTCAACTGCTGTCCTACGCCAACCAAATGCAAAACGTTTTTTTCATATCTGATTGGATACCAGTCTGGTGTATGGGTTTATTTATTCTTTCAGTCAAATCGAACATTTATTTTTTACATTTGACCATTCGAATGTGACACGTTGGGAAATTGCCTCACTTGGCACGGTCGAAACAAATATGAAAATCCAACGACAGAACAAAATAACACCACAAATTAAAAGTCAATACGGAAGTTCATCCTCCAAATTAAGTATCGATTATTCACGTCAAAAAACCAATGCATTTACAAATTGAACTAATTTGAATTCAACGAATACTGAATTAAACTACTGGTTGTTTGTTTATAGTATAAACACATACGTTTGTGGATAATTAATATACTTTAATTAAAAAATATTGAAGAGCCGCGTCTACCGGTTGAGATTTTTTCAGTCTACTATTTATTTATTAATTGGTTATGCTGATGCAATAAACCCGTTTCTATATTATTAATTGAAGCGTTAAAAATCAAAAGTTCCTAAATCCACTTAGAATTAAATCTAGCAACAGCAGAAAAACGGACAACTTCTTAGAAATCATCACTTTATAACATAAATTAAATTAATTAATATTTTTGTTTAAGAGAATCCGTTACAATCATTTTTTTTAAATCAAGTGAAAACTGGATTTGTAGACTTTTGATTCTGAGTGACTTAATTTATTTGTAAAAAAACTTATGACTATTTTAAAGAATAAATTAAACCAATTTTGGACGCCTTTTTAAATAAAAAAATAGTAAAATAATATATAAGGGTATAAATTATACATATTCTAAAAATCAATAAAAACATCGTAGGAGATATTATATTTGATTAATATTAATAACTAGTTAATTTAAGGGCTTTGATAAATGGCTGTGATTCCATATTATTCCGAAATAAACAACGATGACGGTAGCTTATAATAAAATTGTGTAATTTAAAAAAAAATAAACGCTAAATCTGCGTTTAAAAGTGTAAATTGTATAAATTCAGGTTCAAATCCCACCTTGATTGGAAAATAAATTCAATCGAATAGAGCAGTTAGTATTGATACCATACCAAATAATCCTATCGATCAAATTTTGATAAGTCTATATTTTATTAAACGTGAAAATAATAAGAGTCTCAGACGTATAATTAAATATTTTTTTAATGTTAATTTTGGCCGACTAACGTATAAAATAATTTTTGATTTTAATTATGGCTGCAGGTTTGGCTTTTTTGCACTTTATTTGAAAGCAAACGCGGTAGAGAGAAAATTGCGCTTAAAGGAGCGCAAATAAAAATAATTATTTTAATAAATTTTCAAAGGGTAAATGTTTGTGAACCACGTCTAATTGCATTATTATAAAACGTGACTGTTTTTATTGAGTAATTATTTCACTATGTGTGAGATTAGTTTTGCGTGTGTTGGCGTTATTAACCCTCTTATTGTATGGTAATGTGATAAAAAAGGAAACGATAAGCTATTTCGCGGTGTGTTTTAGTGAAAAAATAATTGCATTCAATTAATTTGGAATCAGCGAAAGTTGGGCCGAGTTATAATTATTTGATTTGACTAAAGTTTATTTGCGCCGCAACTTTTAATTGCACCGTTAAATATGAATTTGCGGTAAGGCGAAGGCCGGTTTTACTATGTAAATTGAATTTAAATGTAACTTCGATTCTAAATTTATGATTGTAACACGTTAGCAGTTAATTAGCGGTGTTCATGGTAATGTTATTCAGCTAAAGATATATTGAGATGGTAAAGTAGAACAAGTAGGGACAAAAGGGGCGTCGGCCAGGCAATAATTTAACATTGATTTGCATATGAACTACAATACTTACCACAAAAGCAACAAGTTTAATATTACCAACACAATAGGAATATAATTATAGTTTTTATAAAGGAATTTACAATCGATGCCTTAAAGAATTTTGTGTGATACATTCATATTAGCTATGAAAACAAATGTAAATCTTTTATTTATGTGTGTGAATTTAGCACTTGACACAATACTGAATTTTATAAATATTTTTTGTCAATTTTCCTCATTAAAACTTTCATTCTATCAAGTCGAATTCAAACAAATGTTTATACTGAAAAATAGTACTACTCTTGCGCTAAAATATAGGCAATCCGACTTACACCACTTTTTCTCAAAACGGAACACACAATATATTTTTATATTCAGAATTTATATAAATAAGTTTGTGAATGTCCCAAATAAATTTTATTATAGAAATAGGTTAAACATAAATTATTTAATACATATTGATAAAAATATACATCTTGCTTAAATATTTACCATGAATTATAAGAGTAACGAGAAGGCAATATTTAAAATAAATTTATTTCCATCATGTACTTGAAAGTGTTCGGAGAGTAGCTGTAGTTGAGTTAAGTCAAAATAAAATTAAATTGTCATATAATCCTAGATTAAATACTCAATAACATGAAGAAAATTTCAAACTTTTTCAAAAAAAAAATATTTAGGAAAATTTGCTGGATCATGGATTTATTTATTTATTTATTTACGCCCCGAGGAACATTTTTGAGCCAACTATTACTAGTTTCACAGGTCACCGACTTCAGTCAGTATTTCAGTATCAGTATTTACCTTACAATACAAGAAATCAGAGTTAACCTGGATCAAGATTTTATTGATATAATTACCGATCTCCGAGTTCCTATAACCGATCAAATATATATTTTTTGTACTTGAGGGATTCGAACCCATGAAGAACAGAATTTTATGCCACGCGTTTTATGATAAATTTAAAAATATTTAATTGATTTTATTATGTAGCCAGTTAGATACTTATTGAAAATCTCAAAATTTTAATTAATCGTTGATTGAAAAAAAACCACCCTTTTAAAATTGCAGTGTATTTTATTCCCATTATTATTACCACATATGTTTCATGGATAATAAACAGACTATAATTAAACAAAAAAAATCGATAGGCTAAAAATAAAACATTATTAATTGTATATAATTTATTTTGTTTTCGTGGATTATTAAATCTCTCATCGTAATAAGCGATCAAAACAATTTTTTATAACTTGAGCAGGGTTTGTACCCATGACTACAGTTATTACGGTGAATTATAAAAATAAGTAAATACATACTTGGAGAGAGTTATCCATGATTGTTATTTGTTTATTATTATTTTCTCCTAATAATGAAACTAATCCGCTTTTGGGGAAATACCATTGATATTTTATTCCTACCAAATAAAGCTCTTTGTTAAACCGGTATATAAGTATTACATAGTGCAATAATACCCTTACGTGTTCATGGGGTGCGGTGCGATAGATTTATTGTAAAATCCTTACTTACAGCAATCTTCCATGATTTATAGTCTGTAATTTATTTTAAACACCTTTAAGCTAGACTATCAACTAGTTGAACATAGTGTGGAATAATAATTGGTGTATTGGAGAGTGTCTGTCCCGCATAAGCCATGCGCATTGACAACAAGTTGGAGTTGGTCGAGTTTCCATAGTCCAGTCGTTGGCTGACATCCTCACAGACACAAAGTCTCGTCTCGCATCTCTCAAATATAATATATAATCGGATTTTAATATAATAAATAAACTGTATCGGTGCCGGGGGCTCGTGAAAAGTCAACTGAAGCTTCATATCCTGCGTGGAAAAGTTGTGCCCGTGCCATTTTACAGAGTTACCAACTTTTACACTTGTTTTTGAAGTTCGATTCACATTCGTTATAAATTGAAAAAGCGAACGGAAATTATTAGCAACTGTGAGTACAAATTACTTATTTGAAAATTTAATTATGGAAACATTTTTTTTACAATCAGAATGTTATAGTTCATCTATAATGGAGCTTTTTTTAGACAAAAAAAAAATTAATTAATTGTCTGTTGGTGATCTTAACTATAACCAGTTATAAATTTCACTGACTTAATAATAAGTATTTATCTTAAAATACAGGAAATCAGAGTAAACCTGGATCAAGACGATCGATCGGGATTTTATCAATATTATTCCCGATCTCCCAGTCGTAATAACCGATTTTTTATGACCACAGTATTTGTAGTAGTAGTAGTTTTATCCCCTGAGCTATTTATAATGTTAGTTTAAGGCTTAAATTAAAGTAGGCTACCGTATTTTTAATATATAGCAAAAAATATAATTTTTAATAATAAATCAATCGATCAATTTTACAGTTTGACTACCAAATTAGAAGTAACCATATATATTTTATGCTAAAAATAATAAGCCACTATCATAAGATAAAAATCCAAAATAAAAAATGATTGTAGCTTAAACAAAAACCAAGCTGCGTAATTATTTAATCATTTTTGAAACGTAATTTTTTTTAAATATTTAACATGTATATTATATTGTATTAATGTTTATTTCTTTTATTTAAATAATTATTATGTAAGATTCAAACCAACATCTCTTATTTTTCTACATTCATTAAACTAAATTTGAATTTATTTTCTCCCAAAAACAATAATTATTCATTGATTAATTTTATTTTTAAACAATTATTTTCTTCAGCGGATCCATTGGGTAGTATTAAAATAATTAAAAACATTTCAATATATATTAATCATTTGAATATTTTTGTCACAATTTCCATGAAATATTGAAAATTCAGGGGTTATTATTTATGAGAATGGATTAAATTCGACACCATCAATACTTTGTTACTTTATCTTCTAAAAATCTACTATAAAAATGTTCACAGCAAAAAATTCAATTATGTCTAACTGCTACTTTATAATGTTCAATGTTATAAAAATAATTTGGTCATAAATTCGACACGCCTCATCGAATTTTCTATATTTTCAGCCTCTTACATTTCTCACATTACTTTTATATCCTCGAAATGGCACATATGGCAATTTATCATTCGGAATGGAGTAGTTAATCATTAAGTTTTCATTTTGTTGAAGGAAGAATAATGCGCCCTTAATTATTTAGAAATAATGAATTGATATTAATACAAAAACTCGATGTTTGACCTTCACTCGTTATTTTGAAAATTTATATTTATTTTATTCTCTTCGCAGACAAAAGGCATATTACCTTCGCTTCTTTGTTCACGTCCAATATTTCAAATGTTTTTTTTTATCATCAGTATATCCTACACAAGAAGAAGGGTATCAGTCCTTGTACCTTTATTATTTAATTCTAGAACAGGTGTAAGACTTAAAAAAAACTTTCCCGCCTGACCCTTGAGATACTTATGATAAATTTTGTGTGGAGCGGAAAAAAAGGTCCGGTGGTGGGAAAAAAGATTTTTTTTCAAGAGCTTTGAAAATTCAATCTGCCACTTTTAGAATTTTCCTTCCGAAAGGACTGAAATTGAGTATATTTGATTAGAGTAATTATTAAGTTTGATTAAGCATTATATAATAATTAAAGCCTGTACTGAAACACCGCAACTTTGAAGTATTAAATTTTTAATTAAATCATAACGAATATACTTATATGGAATAACAGCCGCTCATTATTATTTGCACCTTTGTATATTATTTTCAATATTTAAATGATTGTAAATATCTTTGAAAGCGATTTTAATTATGAACTGCAATGCACAGTCATGCTTGTGATGTTTACCTACCGGAAAATTCCCTTAGAAGCCTTCAGACAAGTTTTTCAGTGGTTTCCTTTCTGTAATCGGATAACGATAAATATAGAGACTGTCATCTAAAATTAAACATTTATTATTTCGTTTGCTTATTCGGACTAGGGTCATAAAGTGGGCTGAATGTCACTTTTGGTTATTCAACTACAACTACAATATTATTCTCGAGAAAAGTGTCAGAATCGTATTATTTTCTTTGAGAAAATTGCTCAAAGAAAGGGCAATGCGTTTTGGAGAGTTTCAGCAGTTTTCAGGAAACTCGTAAGGAAGCTTCTCATTTGATTCACTCATTTCCTTTGTACGAATTATTTCGCTTGTATGAATTACGCGACACGTTTCATTCGAGGCCTGAAATTCAATGCTTATCCAAATATATGAATGACGCTTGAATTGTTAAGAAAACATTCATTTATGTACTGAATATTTCACACATTGTCAAAGAAATCATTATAAAAGCTGATAAAAAGACGTGGAATAACTGAAAATTCTGTATTGATCTTAATTTACCGAAGATAATATTTTATCATATTAAATAATATTTTAATCGATTTTTCCGAAACCGACAATTTCAATTATCACGCATGGGTGAACTCTTTTCCACCAATTCTGCCACTGCTTGTTTAGGAGCGTCTTTATATATATATATATATATATATATATATATGTATATATATATATATATATATATGAATATATATATATATATATATATATATATATATCTCTCTATATATATATATATGTCTATGAAAAAAGCTCTTACGAGCATTTATTTGGAAATAAATAAATTACTCAACTATGCACACCTATAATAAAAATCGCTCTTTAAGTCATAAAGTGCTATTAACATATTTTTTTATTCATAGTCTCTTAATTTTTTCACCTATGTTTAATGCATGGATTTGAAGGTTTCCTAGTTGTAATTTGTCTTATTGATGGTATTTGCTTTAATATAATAATGTTTTTTTTAATAAATTATTGGTTGGTCTTGAATAATTTTTATGAAGCATGGAAATAATTCTTCATACGTTTAAGTGTTTACGTATAGGGTGACGAAAACTAACCTTAGGTAGTGTTTTGAGCTCATATATAACGTTATTTTAGAAAATTAAGTCAGAGAGTATCGTATAGTTAATCTTATAGTTATAATATAATTCTATATTTACAAAAATGTTTCGTGTCTTTATACATATTGTTTTAATTTATTAATTTATAAGCAAGTATACTCGTCAAACGATACAATGTTCCTTGAAGCCCTCACACTTAAAAGGGGACAAACGATCAATAAACCAACCGTCAATACTTATAAAAAGTGTGCACTACATGTTTAATAGTTGAATTTTTCAACAGTTCATAAATTTTATTGGTATAATAATAATATATTAGATATTTCGATGCATCGATAGTGAATATTTCCTAGTGATTGGTTTTGAATAGATATTGTATTGTAGTAATATTTAGTATGAACTGCAATGTTCTTCTATAGTCCCGTTTATAGTAAATCGCATATATCAAATACATGCTTCTGACAGATATCTTCTTGTATGCTTGTACATTCACTTGAAAATCAATAAATTGATGCATTTTAAGATAAAATAAAAATGCGTCATTAATCATTTAGAAATAATACTAAATTCAACTTAAACAAATGTCACTAATTCTGAGATATATTACTCTTAAAAACCCATTATGTATAAGATGATAGCCTGAAAAAAAAAACCGCTATTAGTTGTTGTTAATTGGAACCGATTTATTTATTTAATAACAATTACCGTCTTTGTCTTTTATCAATTGAAATATAATAAAATATTTAATAGATAGTCTTTATTAATCGATACAAATTTACATTTATGTTTTTATTAGATTGTGTGATAAATTCTAAGGGAAGAGCAACTTTTCTGGTTTGTAATGTGAATAGATAAATAGTTTAATTTCAAATAAATGTAATTTATTAAAATTAATTCTTTAATCCTTAATCCTTAAATTCCCACGACAGTGGTTCCATTTAAATCTATTTAAAATAATAAATATTTATAATTTACTATCCTAACCTTTAATAAACCTAGTTTATTCTGATATGTGGTTGTGTTTAACTAAACGAAAAAAAATTTGCTTGTTTAAATGAAAAAAAATGTGTTATATTTTCCTTAATTAATTTATTTTAACCTTTTTTATTTTGGTGTATAAGAGCCTTAGAATCAAAAGCTCCCAAATATGTGTACATATTTATATATTTTTTCAATTATTGGATATAACTTATCTGATTTCAATGTTTAGACGACGATTCCAAAGAGGATTTACGCTTTTCTGCATTTATTTGATTTAGTATATATTTTTCACAAAAAATAATATAAAATTTAAGAATGTAGTGTACGAGTTGCTCAAATATGGCATCTGGTCGTATGGGGCAAATGTCGACAGCTTTTTGTAAGAAATAGTGTTTGCACTAAACGATAGTAACATTCTACAAACTACACAGCCTTTTCTTTGTTATTATACAAATAATATTATATTCGTGATTGTATTTTACAATTCCACCATATCAATATTGGGAATCTTGAATAAATAACCCAAAAATATTGGATTTTGAATACAGGATAAAAATAATGTCTTGTTCTAAATAAATAATCGGATATATAATAAAAGTGGTTATATTTAATAATTAAATTATCAAGAATTATGGAAATAAATAAAAATAGTTTTTGAAAGTGTGTATACTAGTATTTTTATCCAGTACTATAAATGGAGAAACTATTTTATATTGGAATTATTTTTTATTTAGTAATAAAAAAGGTAAACAAATATATATATATATATATATATATATATATATAT
Organism: Agraylea sexmaculata; assembly: GCA_022606485.1. Taxonomy (NCBI): domain Eukaryota; kingdom Metazoa; phylum Arthropoda; class Insecta; order Trichoptera; family Hydroptilidae; genus Agraylea; species Agraylea sexmaculata. The sequence continues at coordinate 9,386 of JAGTTH010000591.1, forward strand.
ATATATATATATATCTATATATATATATTTCTGCACCTGGGTGATCTCTTTTCCACAAATTCTGCTACCCGTAGGATTTGTTTAAGAGTGACTATACAGGAAGATAAAAAATTATTTTTTCGTACAACTTTATTTTATATACATTTAAATATATATATATATATATATATATATATATATATATATATATATATATATATATATATATATATATATATATATATATATATATATATATATATATATATATATATATATATATATATATATATATATATATATATATATATACATATATAATATAATTTAATTGTACGTGGTTTGTATGGAATTGTAATTGGCTAATAAAAAAACGGCTTTAATATACATTTAAAGTTAAATGACGAGCTTAAAAGAGTTTTTTATAAAGAATCTTATGGCTGATTTCATCAAACCTCGGGTGATTGTTTCATTATTTTGCAATTGATTGGTTTGAATAAAAAATATTTATTTTGTTCTTTTTAGACACGTGTTAATTAATTGTCTGTCAGTGATTTTAACTATTACTAGTTACACAGGACACCGACTTAATAATCAGTATTTACCTTACAATACAGGAAATCAGAGTAAACCTGGATCAAGACGATCGACCGGGATTTTATTAATATTATTCCCGATTGTATCAATTAAAAAATTAAAAAGTATTTGAATCTATGACCACAGTATTTGTAGTCACGCGTCTTATCATAATATTAATAATGAGTAAGCTATGATATTGTTAAAATATAACAAAAAAATCAAATTTTTACTAACAAATCAATCAATCAATTTCATAATTTGACTCCCAAATTAGTGGCATCCAAAAATATTTGCGCTTTTAATAATATGCCACAATAATTCGATTATAAATCAAAATAAAAATAGTTGTAGATTAAACAAAAAACAAGCTGCGTTATTATTAAATCATTTTTGAAACGTATTTTTTTTTAAATACTTAACCTGTATATTATATTGTATTAAAGTTTATAACTTTTATTTAAATAATTTTATTTTTAATGATCCATCGGTTAGTATTCGAATACCTAAAAACACTTCAATATTTATTAATCATTTGAATATTTTTGTCACAATTTCCATGAAATATTGAAAATTCAGGGGTTATTATTTATGAGAATGGATTAAATTCGAAACCATCAATACTTTGTTACTTTATCTTCTAAACATCTACTATAAAAATGTTCATTGTTGAAACGTATTTTTTTTTTAATACTTAACCTGTATATTATATTGTATTAAAGTTTATTTATTTTATTTAAATGATTTTATTGTAAGATTCAAACCAACATCTCTTGGTTTTCTACATTCAATGAGCTTATTTTGGATTTCATTGGGATTTCATTAATATTATTCCCGATCTCCCAGCAGCCCTTTGTAGTTTTACATGGCTTTTTTGCATTAATAATATTATGCTTTATAAACTAAATGTGTTCAGAAGTTACTATGTATTGTGTATTCGTTTGTAATCAATCAGTCGCGTTTGATCGAATTGTTTGAAAGTTTGGTGTTTCTTGAATTAGAAATCGAGCCTCAATCAATATCCGTTAATTAGTTTTATGCATCGGCAAGCTGATTGTTTCGAAATACAATCGTGTATTTCGAAACAATCAGCTTTACGAACAACTCACTTGTAGGTAAATACTAAAAGTGAACAAACAAACAAATGGCCGGTGAATTTATTCGGCTCACACAAATCCCGTGAAATGAAAAGCGTATCGAAATAAAGGATCTACGAGTGTTTGATCGCGATTTTGACCCAAATATGAGTCAAAGAAACAAAAGGGCTTTAGCTTTTATCGTGGAAACTTTTTATCTTTGATAAAGTGTCTGTGACTTTTCACGGTTATGAATTTATTGTTCTCGTCAAGCCTCATAAAGTACCGTCCAGATGTTACAATTCATTGGGTTATTAATACGAAAACTTATCTACAAAAATAAACAGTTTTAATATTAATGATCTTAACTAATTGTTGCCCAATTTGTATCTATATCAGAAGCTTATTTATATAAGATATTGGCATTAAATGAAAGACAAACCCATATGTTTGTCACAAAATATTTTTATAAAAAAAAGCTTTTACGAGCGTCTATATGCAAATAAAAAATTACAAATTGTAGATATGTTTTTGTGTTAATTACCCAGCGAAATATTATTGCTTATCAAAGCAACTTTAATATGAAAAGTTTTATAATTCATATTAATAGTGTTTTGAAAGTCTTATAATCAAAATAAACTATCCAACATAATGAAAATATACATTCCATATAAAATAATATTTTATTTTTTATTATATTCTCTTTTATGATTATAATGTATAAATATATATA
>JAGTTH010000593.1:0-29119 GCA_022606485.1 Agraylea sexmaculata
AAAAACTATAACAATTATAATTGTACTAATCTGATTAAAAATAGAATTGCAAGCTATAAATGAGAAGGCACCGAGCTAAAAAAATATTACTTTTTATTCTAATTAAGTTTAATTTTTTAAATATTAAAAAAAATAAAAATTCTCGGATTTGACAAAAAAATATTTCCTTCGAGTCTAAGGCCATTCGATAAGTCTTAGCCTATCATTAGAGATTAAGGGTCGTATTCAATATAATAGTGTAATGGGAGCGTGTGCATGTGTTGCATATGCGTGTACAATAATCTACCAAATCTCTAGCCTATTTCTACACACACCATCTAGCACGACTCACTAACACACTATTATAACACTATTATATTTAAATTCAAAATTACAAGACTTAAACAGTAAACATTATTTTTTTAAATCAGTGTAATTTTTATTTGTTTAATAATCAAATGATGTCATTCTGGATTCTACAAAATCTCATTATTTCAATTTCAAAATAAAAATTACTTATAGGTGATTACCCAATTACTAAACATATGTATACATAAAATTAACATCACAAGACTATTATTATTTTATACACCTTAATTATTATTTTGGATGTGGTGATACAAGGTTATTAGTTTTTCAGGTTTATTTCAATTTATATAATACTGTATGTGTATATTAGTAATATATTATGGTAATTAGTTTCTACATGGATGTGTTTGTCAGAATCCAAAATTTCTATCCCAAGTCGTAGTATCATCGTAGCTTTGTAGACATGTCGTAGCCTAGCTAATTCATAGGATTAAAAACATCACCGTCACTAATTTGTGTATTAACATAGTTTGCTTGTTGCTGACGATTAAGGCACTCTTGTATTGAAACAAAGTCACGATGAATGAATGGTCTTGATATCGATTGTGTGTGTAATTGATGAATGTTATTGGGATAAAGGCAGAATATGCGAGTTGGGCAGTGTAGTGGCTGACCGTGTGATAGTGTGGTGCACAAGGCTATTATGTGGAATTAGCCATTTAGATGGGTGGTCCAGTGGGTGGTGGTAGTTGTATAATACTAGTGATTGTATGTAAGGGTTGTTGGCTAATGCACTCGGATTCAAATCACGCACATAGATGCACCACCTGGAGGCTGTATACACCATTTCCGATTCCTATATTACATCAAACGTCACTTCGATATACTGATTCTCTAATTACAACATATTAATATTCACACACTGTACGAACAACATCACCCCCTTACTATATACTCACACCAACACCTACAAATTTAACTCTTGAGAGAGAGAGAGTATATATATATATATATATATATATATGTATATATATATATATATATATATATATATATATATATATATATATATATATATATATATATATATATATATATATATATATACGACTTTGCTTTTACACTCTTTTTTTTCTTTTAACACCATGATTAGAGTATTTGTAGCCACGCTGGTTTTAATATATATATATATATATATATTTTTTTTTTTTTTTTTAAAAAAGAGATATATATATATATATATATATATATATATATATATAAATATTAAGAAAAAATTAAGTGTGTAAAAGCAAAGTCGTTTCCGTTATAACTATCATAATGTTCCACCACAACCACCTTCTCAAAATCAATACACACTAACTCTACAACATGTGAACGATAAAACTTTTACATATATTTCAAATCCATAATTGAGCACAAACATAATAGATGTTATACTTATATGTATAAGAGGAGATTTTTTTTTAATCTTGTATGTTTTGACCAGCATAATGGGGATAAGACGCGTGGCTACAAATACAAGAATTTTTAAATTTATTTGATCGGTTATTACGACTGAGAGTTTGGGAATAATATTAATAAAATCCTGATCGATCGTTTTGATACATGTTTACTCTGATTCCCTGTAGTGTAAGGTAAATACTGATTATTAAGTCGGTGACATGTGTAACTAGTGATAGTTAAGATCACAATGAATCGCAAACGATCAAATTTACAATGAATAAACACAATATTGCTTTATAATTTATATGCTAATATAATTATGAATTTTAATATATCATACAACTTTAAAATAGCGTAATAGCTCAGGGTATAAAAAGCGTGGCTGCAAATACTGTGGTCATGGGTTCAAATTCCGCTCAAATCAATTTTTTAATTGCTTTGATCGGTTATTACGATCAGAAATAATATTAATAAAATACCGATCGATCTTGATCCAGGTTTACTCTGATTTCCTGTATTGTAAGGTAAATACTGATTATTAAATCGGTGACCTGTGTAACTAGTAATAGTTAAGATCACCGACAGACAATTAACACGATGTTGTGTATAAAAAACCCTCTTTAAAAAAATAAAGCTCTTCGGGGCGAAAATAAATAAATATTATAAGAAGAAGAACTTTGACATATCTTACCTCTGCAAAGATTACCTTCATAATATTGCTTTAAATATTTTTTATATTTATCTCAATAATAAGTCATAAAATACATCTAAGGAATTAGACTTAGGTGTGCAAATAATACAAATATTAGGATTAAAAAATAATTATAAAATAAATAATCTTTTGTTTGAGTAAAACGAACTTGGAATCATGTGACTTATTTCATTGTTTTTATTAATTTTCTAATGATAAAAATTTTGAAAGTTTATTGGTAAAATGAACTTGCGTTTCTTCGACTTGTTTTTGGTTTTAATTAAATGTATTTTTTTTAATATTCTAGAAATTAACTTAATGCTTTATGTGCTATATGTACAATTATCATATATACAAAATAATATTAAATTCAATAAACAAATTTGATTAATTTTTTTCCTAATATCTATGTATTACGTAAACAATTGTGTATGTCACTACTGGGTTTTTGTAACCTTTTCACATTTATCATAATGATTATTGAAATAAAATATAACCTTTAATAACAAGATAATGATCATCATGTTAAAATAAGTTAAGACCATGTCTGTGGATAATTTTACCCTCATTAAGTATTGTATCAGATTTACATATCTATTAAATTTAATAAAGAAATTGTTATGGATATTTTTAATAATAAAAAGTTAAACGTAGTTGTGAAAATTGTCACAAGAGAGTTATCGTATTTTTTTCTATATTCAAAAGTAATATAATTTAATTTTAAGTAACAAACTAATGATCTTCGTGTTAAAATAAATTTTAAAATAGAAATACATACATATTTCATTTATGGATAGTTAATGAAATAATGATATTTAATAAAAGTCATAATAAAATAAATCATTATTATTTATATAAATTAAATAAATTGATTAGTATACATATAGATTTGTAAAACATTACATAAGATTAAAAAAAAACAGTTCACAGACACGATTCGACTTAATTTTGTTAAACCTCTTTGATCCAATAAAAGTATTCGTATTAACATTCATTGACTTATTCGTTCTGTTTTGGGGGCGAAGCACGAAAAGTGTGTTTATTGATTTGGTTTTTGATTCAAAGCATCGAATCGATAGTAAAATCCAATTTGTGTGATTAAAACAACCACGGTATAGAATTATTGATGGAATTCACGTTTACATTTTATACAATATGTATACATATTTAGGATTTCCAATATTACAAACGTGTACTAAAATACCATATTGAATGCAAATTTGTCAATAGCGTTACACTCGTCTCGTCTAAACTTATTAAACTATCGAAATATTTCAATTTGGAGTGACAACATTTACTTGTTATCAATAAACAATAATATATTTACATGAAATTGTGGGTCTTTGATATTTTATTTGTGATACACCCACTATTTTTTTTAAATTGATAGGTGATCCATGAAAAATGTTTTTTTAATTAATAATTAAAGTTAGCAAAATAGTATAAGAAAAAAAATTTTTAACATTACTAAGTATAACACATGTTAATATTGCATTATCTACTATAAAAATTGATTAATTATATTATACAGGATGGACTTAAACTAACTAAGAATATTTTTAGGGGGTGGTGGGGTATTAATAAAAAAATAATAGTGATAAATAAAGAATCTAGAGGCATTTGATAATTTAATATTTAAGTTATAACTTAACGCATCATTCCCTAATGGTTATAAATACAGATTATTCAAAAGTAATGGAGGAATTATAATAAGTGAAAAAAATAATATTTTAAAATATCTTGGTATCAACTATTTCTGTGAAGTATTTCAACTGAGTAGTGACTGTTACAGGTGTATTGTGTCTGTAATTTTTTTTAAATTTAATAATGAAAATATTTCAAAATACCCAAGTCCAAGTTTTAAGTCCACTATGTGTAATAAATATAAAAGTATTAAATCAACAATGTTTTTTTTAAATGAAAAGTTAACAAAAGGTACACAGAGCACAAGGCTTCCAAATGGCTTGTTTTATTTATCTAAATAAATACCACACATACAAAAGCGTCTGTTTAACAATAATATGGTGTTATATTTCCAGAGGTACATATTACATATCATATTCGATTCGACTGAAAAATGTAACAGCCACAACAATGGATGAACGACACAATAGACAGCGACTGGCTGATTCACAGCCTTTTTTGCCATTCCTTACAAAAGAATATTCATACACATGAAAAATTGAGTTTTGATGCCGCGAAACTAATCCACTGGTGTCATAAAGTTAACCCGGAAACTCAGTTCAACGGGCGTTAACAAAAAAACCACATCGTCACCTATAAAATTTATATAAAATTTTCTGCGGTCTCGCAGTGTTTTTTCACCTGCGAATTATTTTTGAATCGTAAATAATTCTACAAACACATTTTCATAACAAAATAATCACAGACCGCGAACGTTGCTTTATTTATTTTTTAATCATAGTATTTCATATTTTCACAAAAAATGTATTTTAAATTTGTGAGTAATATAACATGTTATATAGATTAATCGATTAAAATTAGCTCGTATATATTTTCGAGCCCTTATATGGTATTTTCTGAATTTATGGATTTGTTTGTATTTCAAATTTTACAAACAATGTTAGCTATTTATTTTCTACTGCAGTAAATGAAAAAAAATGCTTTTCAATTTTTTTATATTATATGTTATAAATATATCTTGAAATCGATCTTTTTAAAAAAGGTATGTTGCATTTTAAAATAATATTTATTAACACGGATAAAAAGATGTGAATTTTTAATCAACGTTAAGAGGTCAATGATAAATATATTCATATTTTATTCCTTCGTCGTGTACATAATATTATTGAAATAATTACACAGTTTCAAATAAAAAAAAACAAAACATCGGCTTATTATTTTTAGTGGAAATAAATATAATTGCCTCCAACAAGTAAACCAAGCAAAAATTATTTATAACATTTTCATCGATTTAAAGATTATCATAGTTTGTTCTGCAAGACTTCTTAAAATTAGTTGTGGAAAATACTGATTGTAATATTCACCTACAACCACACCTTCATTAATGGTCCAAGTCGGCTAGTTAATCTTTTAAATTTTTAATTATTATTTTAAAAAGTTTGAGAACCTTGCGTATTTACTTATTAAGTGATTGGCCTGATTTGAATTTGTAAACAAAGTACGGTACAGCGTAATTTCAACCAAAATGCACTACACACATTGCAAGTAAACAATACCTTGTTGACACATTCGAATTTGAACTTGAGCTTGAACCAATGAGATGGCATCATAAAGTGAGCTCATACTTGTTTATTCTAAATATTAATAAAACAGAAGATTCTCAAGCTGTCATACCAAATTATTTTATTATTATTAAAAAAAAATATTTAAAAAAAATCTTAGGTCCCCTTTAGTCTAGTTTTTTAAGACCGTATTGGAATTACAAAATAGCCTTTAAGTTGTTTTAAGTTTATTTAAAGATAGGTTGTATATGTAAGTACATATATGCTTATTGTATATGTGCGTTTTTTTTAAATACTTTAATGTTTTTAAGCTTGTTTACAAGCAATTAACAGAATAAAAACTATTTTAAAGAAGTGTAATAAGGTTGTAGGTAGTTGAGTATCTGTTCCATTTTATTGGTCGATATTGGTTGAATCATTGAATGATTCACATCGTCATGTTAGATATTTTTCAAAGCGTCTTATTCGAATTCAACACGCGTAAAAAGTAATAACAGCTGTCATACATCCCAGATTCAACTAAAGAAATGGCGGCGGATTTATTAAGGTGCCGCGATAAATTATTTGAAGGCTTTTTCCAAACGTTAACTCACGGTAAACACACGCGGACGCTTTGAATATTTTACTCTTTTTGTACCAGCGAACTCCTAATATTTCTACCTTATAAAATAATATATCAAAGGTTTTTGTACCCTCTTTCGGCGTAACCCTGTTAGCGTGGCCTACGCCAGAAGTGGGCGTCAACAAAAGGACGAATACAAAAAACTCGACTAGTTGAAAACTTAATATTTAGATCGAAGCAGGTAAAAATCTCACTCTATTAAGTTTTCTTTCGTACGATAACAAGAAATATCAGAAGGTTTTTTTCTTTTCACAGCGCTTGTTTGTTAAAACGCCAAACTCTTTACGATCAAACAAAGCCAATGGTTTTACTTCTATGGAAATCTAAAGTAGAATCAAATCAAATAATATATTGTATTTATAGGAGTTATGAAATTAAACATGACTATTTCTTTAAATTGCTGAGCATAACCTTTTCGAAATTACCCATTCAATTGCAAATATTCAGAATAATATTAACGTATTAACATTAAATAACAATGATATATACACGGTCAAAAAATCTTAAATAACAATTTTGCCTTAAAAAGTTGTATTAAATCAAAGCTGTTACAATAAAAAATACCAAATATAACGAAATAAATTATATTTGATTCCTAAATGATGATTTTTGACCTGACCTGACTTGAAATGACCACAAAATTTTCTACGTTTGGGTTGTACTGTCATTATAATGAAATGAACTAAAATATTGATATTTTAACAATATATAAATATCCGCTGTGATTTATTATATTATATTTATACACATGCTTTAATATTACTGATACAATTATTTTCTGATACAATTCAATTCTAAATAAAATATTAATTGTCATTCAAAGCAGTTAAAGCAAAAAAAATTTTGATCGGATATTATGACTGGATGATCGGGAATAATATTGATAAAATCATGATCATCTTGATCCAGTTTTACTCTGATTTCTTGGAATATAAAATAAATACTAAGGCGATTTTTTGGTCAGAGAGAGCCGCTTTGTTGGTGATATATGTAACTAGTAAAAGTTAAGATCACTGACAGACAATAAATCATATTGTCGTGTCTAAAAACCAAAAATTCATAAAAAGGTCATCGGGAGGTATGTAGATAAATAAAAAATTATGTTTAAAATTTTCCTATTGAATTTGATTAGTTTTTAAATTGTGACTTTTTTTCTTAGTTAATTGCGTGTTTAATTTTAAAATTAGTCATGATATCATGAGACGAGCTCGCCTGACCGAATCCAAGTTAATAATACTATTCGCCCTGCTATATTAATACTATTCGCCACACAACAATTATAACATTATCGTTTCCATTCGACAAACTAATTTTAATTGTGTCATGTTAACTGTGAATGTATTAATTATTATATGTGGTGACATCTGCTAAATCTGTTTATACCGATACTTCAAACAACGCCAATAACATAATCTGTTCCCTACGAGATGTTTCGGTTAATTAAAGCAGGCAGAATTTCTTGAAAATGTACATACTGAAATAATCAGATCAGAGTAATAATAAAATTCCTCTTTCTAATATATTCAATTTAAAATTCGGTGAAAAACTAGTAAAAAGTGGTATTTCTGTAATAAAAAGTATTAAATCATTATAATTATCTTCAGATAATAAATATTATAACGAAATTATTTAAAAAGGACGAATAACCACAATTAAAAATTCGCTTGAATATTTATATATTTGATGTCTTTTTGTATATTTATATATTAGAGAGATGCCAAGTTCAATCAAATATTATAGTATTCTATTAAAATTTATAATTATTTCCCCCTTTATTAAATAAATTCAACGGCATTATGATTCATCTAGCATTAAAACAGTTGGGGCAAAAGTCCCGCTACCATTTTCTTTGCACGCCATCTTGGTTATATGACGTTTAGATAAGTTCCATCAATAATCCTGCTCTATTCTATGGTATATATTTGTCCATTATAAATTTGGGGCGTATTATGCGTATATTGATTGGGGCAAAACTGATATAAACGTCACAAAACCAAGATGGCACGTAATAAAAATGGTAGCGGGACTTTTGCCCCACCCGTTACTACTGTCAGGTATAATCCTACAATATTCGTTTGACTTTGACACGTCTCTTATTTGACTAAGTATGTTCAATCTTGTTACCTTATTTGATATTATAAAAAAATAATCTCTAGTTTGATAAAAAAAAATTACAGGCTTCTGTCGATTTAAGTGTTAATGCGTTTGTTTATATATTTTATATTGGACAAAATATACGGTTATTTTTTCAATGAAAAATTATGAAACACTCGGATAGTATAAGAATTGGGAGACTTTATATAATATTTATTTAAAGGCATAATATTGTTTTACGGTAAAGGGTTTTGGTTAATAGCAGTATGCAGGAGAGGACCGCTGTAACACATTTCGGTGATTAATGGAGTTTGATGGTCCTTGAATAATATATGTATATGATAGAGGAACAGAGTCAGAACTGACCAATGTTCAAAAAAAAAAATTATCCTGACAAATAGCTCACATTCGTTAAATTAAAACGCTGCACTGAAAGTGTATGTATTTTTAAAATGTTCCTGATCGCGTTTAACACAATGAATGGTGCGGAATAAATAGCCAGGTGTACTCATTAAATATTTACAAAAAAATATTTATCGATTAGTCAAGTTCATAATCAAGAGAATAATTCACAGCTCTGTCGGTTCATAAATATTTTATTCAAACCCATATTCAGTCATACAAAGTTTATCTTCACCAACTTTTGAGTTGTATTATATGGATGGAAATACATATATTATTTACAATACACAAATAGCACAACGAACAACTCAACTTGGGTTGGGCCAATTTGATCGGCAAATACAATTCGCAGGTGAAATACGGAAACAAACCAAAACACATTATTTCATCTCGTATGTGTTTACCACAATAATACGTACAGGCACTAATAAATATTGCATTCAACTACTATTGATCTTTATACTAAGAGGAGAAAATATTGTTAGGACAGTAAGCTTCAGAAATATATTATGTAAGTAACATCGTTTAGTCGATTACTCTCGATTAAGCTTAGCGATGTATTATATAAATCATTTATTATGATGTATTACTAGATTATTAGTGATTAGTAATTTTAGAATATTTTAAATGCATATTTATTACTCTCCTACGAATCATCATAACAGAAAACCTTAATCTCAACCATAATATTTATATATATAAACATGTACTTTGTTACAAATATGAGCGACTCAAAATCAAAAGTTCCTCAATCTAGTACTTAAAAGCACGTATTTCATTTTATTTATTTACCTTTAACCAAAATTTTATAACTACATAATTAGAAAAGCTAAAATAATTTATGTTAGACAAATATAATGCATTATCTATCAATTTAATGTCTTTAGCAATTCTTGTTACATTTTTGGCGAAACGCACTTTAGGCAGTTTCAGTATTTAGAAATGATTATATTATATAAATAGTGGAAAATAATCGAGAGAGAATGCTTATCCTATTGAATGCAATTTTATCTTCAAATTTGTAAATGGGTTTTTATGTTTTTTTACCATTCTTTCTATAATTAAATACTATTATTCATGTCAAATTTAAATAAAACATTCACTCTGTACACCTAAGTCTATTTCCAAAGATGTATTGTTCTATCAATCAATGTAAAAACTTATGCATAATAAAGAAATTGTAATATATATTATTGAATGCAATGTTAATAATAAAAATGAGTGTCAGTTTTGAGTAACCAGTAATTTTTTAGTCGGTTGTGTTCATTAATAAATAACCATTTCTTTAAACATATAATATTATATTTAATTTAAATAATAAATGATTTGAGAATTATTATAAAACAATGTATTTTTTAACTTTATACTGCATTATTATATTTTATAGAAAGTTTATTGTTTATTCATAATATATATAATTGTCTAACTGTGTGTATGTTATATGTCTGTCTGTCTGTCTGTCTGTCTGTCTGTCTGTACGGATCAATCTTTCAAATATCCTCAGCGTATACAGAGTCGCTATATACAGAAAATAGTCCTTAATATATCAGGGTACAAGCATTAAAATTCCGTGTGCTCTTAAGTCTTTATGGAACTGAGCCATATATTCAAAATAGAATAGAATATTTGGTAGTGAGACTGCATTTAAATTTGTTGATTATTGAAGATATGCGAAAGTAGCCCTTAATATGTATCGAATACCTTCGAGATATCGTATACTTTCGTTTGAAATATGTTGGCTGTCAGTATAGTTCGTAATGTATGAAAAGTAAAAAAAATTTCATTTTCAATGATTGTTTAAACTATTAAATGGGACATTTTCGAAATAGTAAATTATTCCTATCTGACCGGCAACTAATGTAGATTCATCCATTATCTATAACACATTTCATGTCTCTGTCAATAGAAGGTAGTTAATCGTAATCTGTAAAATTTTATATATTCAATTCAATTTTTTGACACTTGACAGACAAGTGTTGCCAGGTGTATAAATAATTCAATTTAAATATTTAATCATAATTAATACATATCTAAAATCTCGAAACGGGTATTTTAATGATAATATTATTAAATTAATTTCAAAATAATTTTAGAGATATTTAATAATGCATAATAAATGAAAATTCTCAAAAAAGTATTTATCGGGAGACTCGCTTTTTAAATATTGTGATGAGTGTTGTCATCATATGAAAACCGCGTTATATTATTTTATTAATAATTTTAATAAAATTTCAAACTTCTTTCGAATGAAAAAACAAACAAATTATTATCTTCGTATTAAAAACAAATCAAAGCATTTCAAAATATTAAATAATTTCAATATATTTTTAGGTGTATTTAATTTGATAATGCATAACAATTTCCACATTTTTATACTTCATTTTTAAAATAAAAAAAATCTTTAAAACTTCTTTAAAGCAACAAATGAAATCAAAACTCAAAGATAAACGTCCTATTAAAAAACCAGGCAGAACATAAAAAACATTAACAAATTGAAAATTTCAATTAAAATTACCCTAGTTATTCATATTTTGCCCAAATCGCAACGGATGGGATTTGAACTTAAGATCTTAGAGACCTTTAATTAATTTTATTTTCCACCTTAGATGTTGTCATACCTTGATTTGTTGTATGATTGACATCAATATTTGACTGTGGACATTATTTACTCTAGTAACACAAATTTGATTACTTCAGAGGTCAAACCACACGCGCCCTTTGTGCCTCAATTTCGATTAATATTACTCGAATACCAATTCCGAATAAAAATCAAATGAATGAGTCTATTACAAATATCAATTTGAGTTTTATCTTATTTTCATCCTCGGCGGTATATTATTCGGATGCATTTATCGAGTTCAGCGATAAATTAAAATGGACGATAGCATTTCTCATCGGAATTGTTTCCATTCATTTCTCGGCGGGATTGTTATGATCATTTAATAAAGTGAAAACTGTTTAATTTTTAAATTAATATTTATAATTAAATATGCATACATTTATTTACTTGGTTGTGCACTTGATGAAATTTCAGTATTCAATAACCCTTCAGTATTTGCCTCGCTTTTCATAAAAACCACTCAACCATACTCATACAGCTTCCGTTCAAAGCAATTGATTAATATTATTATTTCAGTTAAATGAATTAAAAAAATACTCGTTGGCTTTTTTGACGATGGTATCTTCAGACACAATTTTAGTGTTGGTAATAATCAATGAGGTATCCATACAACAATGTAAAAAAATGATATGAAATAAGATACTAGTTGGTTTACTTCTGGGACAGATTATGAACGTATATGAGGGTTGCTTTATAATATTTTTTTATTATTTTCACGTATAAGATTGCATCTTTATTCAGACTTTATTGAATGCGACCCGATTATTTTTCCGAGCACCCGTTTAGAAATAACAAGCACTGAAAGCTAGTATTGTGGAATATTATCAACAAGCATTGTATTGTATATTACATTACGATCCTTATTTTCTACGGCAATGTTGTATCCTGAAATAGTCTCTAGGAAGTCGTAGTGTGTGATTTAAATGCTATTACTTTTTCCATTCTTTCTGTCGTGAATCTACTAAAAATTAACAATTACCCTTTCCATGTAAAAAGTTATATTTCCATACTAAACACATTTTAATTTTTACAATTAATGGGTTTCTGCTGGTTGATCTATAAACCATAAATATGTAAACAACCATGCACATACCAACAATTATATTTCATTAACAAATAAAAGTTTTTTTCAAATCAATCATCAATCAACTTCAAGACTTGGACCGCTAGTTTTTATATTCAGGGTGGACTCGTGAACTAACTCCTACAAAAATAGGTGAAAAAATATCAAATACATATATTTTTTACCAAAGATAAAATATTCCATTCAATCCAATCCAATCCGATCCACTGTCTCTGTTATATACTTAAGGAATCGTTTTTTTAAATTAATAATAAACCCCCTAAAATATGCTCAATTAGGTAAGGTTAGGTTAGGTTCACCCTGTATAATAATATAGATTTTTTAGTTAATAATTGAAGGGGTATTAAATTTATTTATAAATTGATATTTATATAAATATATATGTAGTAGGTACATTTATTATATTGAATATATTTGATCATTGTTATTCTATAATATATAATATGTCTATTCAAAAACAAATAAATAATTACACGAAATGTGATGTTTTTGTGTAAAGTAAAAATAAATTTAGATCATATAACTATTGATTAATCAATGCATTTAGTAGATTTTTTCTATTAAATACAAATAGTACAGAAATTGATCAATGTTTTTAATTTTATAATGTTCATTATTAATGATATAATACCTAATATATTTATATTTCCAGTTTACCTGGTGAGACAAGTGCATTGAATAGAGTTGGCAATCCTGGTACATCGTGAATGCGTTTCCCTTTACACTAGAATAGCTCCGAATAGATGTCATTACAACACTCATTATTATTAGAAAACAGTATTAATATTATGTATAAACCTTTAGTGCTTTCAGCTACGAGTATATTTAACCCAATCAAGACAATATCTAGACAGAAAATAAAATAATGAACACCGCCAGTTCGAAGAAAAGTAGACACAGGACTTGTAAACAGTGACACTTTGCAGGATTCAATTGGATAAATACTATCAAATCAAATAATAAAAAAAGTTTTATTTAAATAATAAACTGTAATAAAATATATCGATATTATCTACGAATAGAGATACAATTGAGACTTGATGGAAAAACATCAATGTTCCAAAAATACTTGAAAAAGTACCCAAAGTATTCCATGAAAATATACACATTTGCTTAAATTTTTTATAGTCTCTCTTGAAAGATACGATTCATATTTAATAACAACTTTATAAATTGTATTTAATATTTATAATTTTGGCATGAATATTAAAATGCATTTCGAGTATGAAAATGAAATAAATTTGTGATGATGTATTTTTAAGATATTATTTTAATCACGTATAGGTGGTAAAAATAATTTTATTTCAAGTCAAAATCTTCGTTTTATTTATTTTTCACTATTTATGAAAACAAAAAAAGTGAGTGTGAAAAACGTAGTGTCTTCACGGAAGGACAGTATTTTTAAAATCTATTAATTTACATAATTAAAAAGAAAGCGTATGTACGCTTAATATATGTTTTTCACTTTGGTCATGACATGTTTTACTATTTTAATTAATAATATAACTTATATTATATGTATGTATCGAAAATATTTGTTTGAAATGATTAACAACTAAGCTCAGGTACAAACTAAGGTATTTTTTTAAAAAGTTAATTATATATTGGTTTAATGTAATATACATTTTTTGAACGTAAGTATTCTTATAATCATTGATATGAATAGGTATGAAGTTTTACAAAAAAATCAATTGTATTTAATAGATTTATGATTAAATTTAACATCCATAAATTTATATATATTACAATTTCTTTATTATGCATAAGTTTTTACAATGATTGATAGAACAATACATCTTTGGAAATAGACTTAGCTGTACAGAGTGTATAAATCTTTTTACCTATAACTAACATGATAATGTTTTATTTAAATTTGACATGAATAATAATATAAAATTATAGAAAGAATGGGAAAAAAATAAAAACCCATTTACAAATTTGAAGATTAATAAATAATAACAACAATTAAAGCAATATTAACAAAACAATTACAAAATATAATACTGAAAAATTTGTTTGGGTAAAATCAAATTTGAGTTGAGTGGATTATTAGAAATTTAAATTTATTTAAAAAAATATAGTTTTGGAAGTCCATTGGTAAATTCCACAAATGTATGTTAAAGCTGCAAATACGAGTATGTAAATATATATTTTTGGAAAAGGTGATAACAGTGAGCCAGCACGGAATATAAATAAAGACACTTCAATAGTGGTTGCACTTTACAGCTCGTATATATAATGGTAAAAGGCTGAAAAGACAAATGTGTATGGGACATATTGAGTAATAAATATATGGGAAATAGTCGTATCGGATGCAAGTGGCATTTTGCTTACACCGTGAAAGGCAAATTTTGCCACAAAGTCCATATACAGATTTGTTATTCATTCGTTCCCTGGTTACTTTCCACCAACAATGTCAGCCTTTTTACAGAAACTTCTACGTGACATCGTTACAACTTTATACTTTTATATACGTGTATATTGTTAAGCTCTTTGATTATATCTGCCCTGTGAATATTACACCTTTGTAATAAAAATGCATTTATATGCTTCTTTCATTCAAACGAATACACTATTCATTTTTTAGCTGGTCTCTGTTATGATGTCATACATATATACTTTTTTCCTTTAAAATATTTTTACCTGACCTTGTTATTTTAGGTTAATTGAAATAAGTCTTGTTTATAATACTTTATTATTTAATTAATTGTATATACAAGCGTAGATAACAAAATAATCTACGGTCGGTTTATATTAGTGCAGTTTTATCTAATTCTTTATTTAAATATGTTGCATCTCAAAACAATATATAAGTGATCATATTTTATTATATGTTAAAAATAATTTTATTATACAAATGGAGGATGATATAAATATTTGAAAATTATTTGAATCCTATAATTAATCCATGTATCCATGGTGTATTTTTAGTAATTACATTTTTAGTTTTCCTGCTGATTGTCTTAACTTTTCAGAAGCTTATTAACAAAGTGTGTTAAAATTATTGTATAGATTTTAATAAAATCTAATACGGCGTATTAACAATGAATGTGTACTTCGAATGAAAGTTAAACCTTTATTTTTTCACTAAAATGTACTTTAATATAATGAAATAAAATTAACTTAGATATGATTAGTTATTAAACTACTAGGCTTTAGTTTAAGACTTTCATAATAGTCTTTTTTTTACATATTTTCAAACAGTTTTATACATTTTTTCGTTATTCGTTTACTTGTCTTCAATCATATTCTTACACACACAAACCAACTAATAAGAATTGAGATGTTTTTTTATATAAAATTGTAAAAACTTGTCTAAATTTATAAATTATTTACTACAAGTAGAGTATTCTAATTAGATTTGTTAATATCTTAGTAAAGTCCCACATAATCTGAAACTTGATGGATACTCATTAGTAAACTGTAATCTTATCAGGTCTAAAGGCCTAGAAACTATATCAGGTTGATGATTATTCGAATAATCAATATTTTTGTTAAAGTTAAACTGGATTATATTTTAATATGATGATTGCGTACAAAGATATGATCATATTCACAAACGACCACTTCACTATATTAAAACTTTTAATTAATAAAAGCTACTCTTTGAAGAAACCGTGCATAGTTTGTATTGAATAATTTTTGAATAAACGATCTACCATCAAAGTTGTTGGTGGAAATGCAAATATATTCTGCAACTCGTAGTTCGATTGAATAAACTTTTGCTGAAACGCACCTTAAGTATAATTTTCTTAAATAACCATAAGGTAACTTTGCAAATTTTGTTATCTTTTATACGATATAGTCTTTTAGACACCCAAAAACAACAAGGTATTCAATGGATTCACGTCACGGCTTTCTTCTTGTTGGAATATAAAATTGCGCCCGGGCCTATTTTGGACGTGACTTCTGCACAAATAAAACCCAATACTATGCACTCGTATTGATTTAATACCATTTTAGAATTCTGTCTCATAATTCTTTCGATAACATTTGTTATGGTCGGTTGAGTTAAATAATCTAAATTATTTTAAACGAAGGAATATTTATTGTGTTTTAAGTATTCAAAGTCTAATTAATTGTTTCAAAGTATACAGGGAATATACATAATTATAACATTTACTTAAAACTAATTACTACATTAAAATATACATTTATTTAAATATTTTTATCAAAAAAGAAAACCAAAATCAATCGATTATTTCAAAATTAACCCATGCGCTGAAAATTTAAAAAATAAGCTTGAAATTAAAATATCATTATTCTGAGCTGTTATTTAAAAATCAGAGGATTATTTAGCTTATTATAGAAAAACATGTTCTCATAAAAAAAATGTCAGTCGCTCAATCAATATATCGATGGCTTATCTGCAATCGAGATAACTCCATTATTCACAAGTATTGACTTTTTTCCTATAACAATTATTTAAAATGACATTAAAATCAAAAAAGGCATTAAAAAATTATGATATTATATTTGTGGGAGACTGAAATAAAATTTGATTATATATATAAATATTTATTAGTAGTTCTACAAGTGGATTTTTGTAATTTTTCCCATATATTATGTTATGACTTATAAATTATTTTAAATATCAATTTATTGTACTCCGTATTAAAATAAGTAAAAGACTAAGTCTACAAACTTAATATTGTAACATCTAATCATAATGTATCAAAACATTGTATGCAAATTATATCTAATAAAGAAATTGTATAATAAAAAATAACATACCATAATGAATGTACCGACACAAAGTTGACCAAGGTTGAGGAGGTGATAAATTAGTCATCTTTTTTAACCCACAACTATTTTTGTCATTCTATATCGGTCCAAATTGAGTGGAGAACAAGATGGAGAGTTGAGACACACTCGGGTATTTACGTAACGAACTCATTACCGAGGATTGTGTCGTTGTTGGCTGGTGAGCTTGCTTTGTTCGAGGTCGAAATAAAAAGTGAATGAAGGGGAAGAGAAGATACTGAATGCCGACGGCGAATTGTGTATATTATCAAAAGCTTTGTGTTAGAAAATTAAGCGTAACGAGAGACGAGGGCAATCCATCAACAAAGAAACCTTGCATGAGACTCGCCAAAGAAACAACCTCCACTCTGTGAAAATTTTCACGTAGAGAATGTATACGGGATATAGGAGGAAGTGCTTTCAGGATGCGAATAATAAAAAAAGTATACCTATGTTAACGCACACGTGTGTAAATTTAACAAAAAATATACTTGAATGAGAAGGACATCTCCTTGATTAAGTTCTTTGTTGGGCTAAAATTGTCTTATTTGACTGGAATAAATGAATAAGCACACATTTAAATCTATAACCATAATGGAATATAATATGCATATGTACACATTTTTTGTTTTTTTTTTTCTAAACACATCAACGTGTTAATTAATTGTCTGTCTGTGATCTTAACTATTACAAGTTACGCTGGTTAAAAATCACCTTAGTATTTACCTTACAATCCAGGAAATCAGAGTAAACTTGGATCAACATGATCGATCAGAATATTATTCCCGATCTTCTAGTCTTAAATAGGGATCATTTTTTTAATTATTTGACCGGGATTTGAACCCATGACCACTGTATTTGTAGCCACGAGTCTAATCCCTTGAGCGATTACGGCTATTGAAACTTATTTAAACAAATAACATGAAAAATACAATCAACTCATAAGTAATGTAAATAAAAAATATATCCTGAACTTAAATATAAAAAATTAATTTTTGCCGCATAATATTTTATTTAGCATTATTCTAATAAACAATTGCACAACCATGCTTCCCATTTTTAATAATATATAATATTTTAATTAAAATATTATTCAATGCATGCATTGATTTTTTTTATATTTTATATAATATTATTTACTTGAAGTTTAATAAACAAAATAAAAATTAATATATTTTCAAAGCAATAAATTGTCAAAATTTGACTTTGAGTTTTATTTTGACACGTTTTTTAATGGTTTGAAATATCGTTGAGTGATACCAACAAAAAAACAAACTTTTAGTTTGTAAAGGCTTGTATAATGTACTACAAAATATTTTAGTGCTGTCATCAGTCATATATTTGTCAAATATATTATTATTGACGACTCTCATCAAAAGCTTACACGTGTAACAATAAATGGAATGAACAGTTCTCAATCTATAACAGATAATGATGTAAAAGCAAGCTTTGCTAGACTTAGAACATTGTGACTGAGTCATGATGAATGTTCTTTATTTTAAGGACCAGTGATCAATTGGACCATTAATAAATCTACAAATTATCTACTTACTAGACCGTCTTCTTATCTTCTACAACAAACCCATACAGAACGGACCCTAATGACTTCGTGTTCAAAATAAAGCCAACCTTTATCAAAACGGTGACGTAAAACTATATGGGAATATCCTAAACACGAGAACCCCTTTCAGTTATGAGAAACTTTGATGGATGACATAATATATTTTCAATGGATTCACAAGACACATTTAATCTTTACAAGCACAAATTTTCATTACCAATATTATTGGAAATATAAAATCAACTCATTAGATTTTATCTCTATAATCTATAGTGTCATGCATATTGTTTTTATATATTGGAACATACTCGGCTCTACTATATGCCTATAGTATACATATAATACACACATACGCGGGCTGTGGCCACCTGCAACACTGTAGCACCTAAAATACGACACTCGAGATCAACAATATTTTTCCTACAAATACATCCGTAATGATTGTTTATACAGTGACATATTATTTGAGGTTAAATATATCAAGCAACTTTTGGTGACCCACTTTGCCATATTAAGTGAAAGACGGTGTAATGTTATTAGAAAGATCGACAAGTGACAGATAAACAGTACGAGCGATAAAAGCAGCCCCTCAAGCGTTTGTCATATGAAATATAAACATAGTATTATTGGCATATTGTATATTGGCAGAGTAGACATGAAATAATTGATAATATTTTAGGGGGTGGTACAGTATCGCAAATATTTCCTCATCTCATTTTCTATAAGTGTTTCAGTAATTCAAAATGAATATACTAGTATTAAAATTCAAGCTGATTTTTTATGGTAGTATATTCTGTACAAGTTTAATATTATCCAATTCACCTTTGTATGTAATGAAATCTTTTAGTAAAATTCCGAATTGACAACTTGCGATTTAAAATTCTAAGTTACGACGTGTCTTCGTTAGTTTAATTTTTATTTTTCTCCGAAACGATTATTGAAATTTCATCAATTTGAAATCAAATCAAATAAGGCAGTTTGAAAGCAATGAAGCATTACGGTTGGGCCACATGCCACCAGTAAAATTTTTCAGACGTCCTTTCAGAAGTCGTAAACGAGGTTCAGTCGTCTGAAACCAACTACGAAGCCGTCGTCGATATTGAGCAAATTAAGGTTAATTCTTCTCCGAAATCCCTCCGCCCCAATCCCGGGGTCTTCAAATGGGCCTTCGCATTCCGTAATGGCTCATTTCTTAATTCAAAACGTGAAAACTTTTTCGCCATCGCCTGTTGAGAAGACTGCGAATTTATAAATATATTATTGGCGTCTATATCGTGTCTAGGGGATCGAAAAAAGGCGATAATTCCCAGAGGTTTTCGAACTTGACAGGCTTCATAATATTTATGTATTTCACACTTATCGGCTAAAATATCATATTTCAAACACACAATTTGCATGCGAAGCACATTCCTTCTATACGATCAAAGTTCAAGAAATTTCAGTTGGATTTGAATTAAATTATAAAATTATCGATTTTACTAGTTTAAGAAATTAGTTATTAGACCAGAAAAAAGAAACTTAATTTATACTTTTCTCTTCTAGCAATTTATTTTTATTTATTACAATTCATTTGTTTGTCATCAATAAACCTACACTTTTATTTTAATAAAATATATCATATGTATACAAAATATGTCTAACAATTTTTTTGCAATAGTCACATAGGTTGCGAATTTTAATAAATTATAAAGAATATAGTGAAAATTCAAAAAACCATTTAAAAAAGATCAATTAATAAATACTAATAATACTTTATTTGCAAAAATAGAAAATAGTGACCAATATTTAACATAAAACTAAAAATATCTAATTTTATCATGATTTAAATGGTTTATTGAATTTCTAGTTACAATATATCAGTTGTTAAAGTCCATTAGTAAAATGAACTTAAATTTAATCGGAGCACATTTAGTTTTATTTACATATCTTATATATAATTGGGTTAGTCAGAAAGTTATTCATTTTAGCATATATAGTGTAATTCTAGCAATATTTAATCAATATCTTTCTCACATATATTTATCTGAAGTGATCCCTTGTGGGATACTGTCATAGAAACTACGCTTTTGATCCTTTTGCTCAAGCATTTTGGCCATTTTTTACATAATAAAATAAATTGATCCATATTTTCGTTCTTCCTGTATCAATGTAGGCTAAACGTTTTTATTTAGTTTGGAGTGTTATTTTCATAGTATATATCATGCTATAATATTATCATAGTAAATATGGCTAAGTTTTCTTTTGAAAATTATTATACCGCACTGAATAAGTATGCTTACTCTCTGATTCATAATGATGGGCATATGTAAAGGTTTTGTCTGTATATCAGTGCAAACTGGCTGAAACACTGGCTTTAATACAAAAAGGTCTAAATAATATATTAAACTCATATGGGTTAATTTTATAATGAAAATTTAATACAACGTACATACCTTGTGCGAAGCAACAATTCGACTTTTTAAATTTTCATATTGGTAAAGTTTTATTTTGAATATGGAATGGAAATTTCATTTGTGACTTCAAGTAAAAAGCCTACATTAAGAAATAAAACGAAAAAGTTGAATCCGACATTTACATGTTTTTACTTTTTTTTAGATTCTGCGGTGGAAGCTTTTCGAGCAAACGGATAATACGCATTCGGACACACAAACTTATATCAAACACTTCATTCCCATAAAACTTTAGAAGCTTTTTAATAAGAAATCGATAAACACACAAGTTTTGTAAAAAATATTTACAACAAATGAGACTGGAAAGACTAACAAATAAAATTAATTAATTTATTCATAAACTGTATGTTTATCAATTTAATATAAAGTATATTCTTTGAATCATAAACTTTTATTAAAATTTTATCTAATTTTCTTAGATATTTCTTTTCACACAGCACAAAGTAAAGTGGAGATATATTATATCGAGATTGCCTACGGGCACTAAGATAGGAACTTTTTCAATATTTTTCACGGTAAATTTTTAAGCCCCCAAATCCTCACATGCGCAACCCTCGGAAAGCTTCTCCGCCTTTCTTCATCTCTTTTTTGTGTAAACAGCCACTTTTAAGTAAGTGCCAAGTAGGTTATTTTAGACGAAGGTTTTGATTTGCTATTCTCCTTTAGAACTTTCGTACTTATAACAAAAATATTGAAAAAAGAGTACTTCTACAGAGACAATACAAATTTATTACTCTTGCTTTAGATGTGATTATTTTTTTTTTAACTGACCGGAAACTTAAATCTATCAACAATAGTGTTCAATATAATGGCATAAAATGTGATATCGTTCGTTACACAATTAACAATACACCCCAAATCTCACCCCTATCTGCGGAAGTTCACCACTGAACAACTGAACACTAATACAGATGATACGATAAAGCCTTCGACCAATACTCAATTTAAAGCTAGTGTCTATTTCAGCATATTTGATAAAATACTTTTTTGTATTTATATTATACAAATAATTTATTCAACCACTTTTTAATTGCCCGGCTTGGTCTACTGCGGCAAAAATTCATATCAATAAAATTCAAACTGTCCAAAACAAGTGCTTTAAGATGGCCTTAGACCTTGAACCTGGCACATTTCTTAAAGAAGTCCACTATTTAAGAAGTTATCATTTTAAGCACACCTTTCACTTCAGAACACTTTATTACAAAACACACACATAATATTCTACTCCAGTGTCGTGTTTTGCTGTACTGCAATAATCGGCGTTAATTGTACGTGAAGAATCCGGTACTGTGCTTTAAAACCAACAATAATCTTTAAATATGGATACTATTAGAAGTAACAGTATAATTATTATATTCATATCAATAAAATTCGAAAATTCAAGTCCAAAACATTGTCTTAAGATGGCCTTAGATCCTGGCACATATCTTAAAGAAGTCCACGAGGACATTAAGTTAAAAATTAACAAAGCAAATATCGTAGATTCGAGTAAAAAACATTATACTAAAATGAATAACTTCCCGACTAACCCAATCATAAGACATGTAAATAAAACCAAATAATCCTCGAGAAAACCTAAGTTCATTTTACCAATGGACTTCCAAAACTGATATTACCTTTATAATAAAATTAAATTTCTAATAATCCACTCAACTCACATTTGGTTTTACCCAAACAAATCGTTATTTAGTTTTTAAGCATTATATTTTGAAATTGTTTTGTTAATACTGCTTTTATTGTTGTTATTATTTTTTAATATTCAAATTTGTAAATGGGTTTTTTTTCCCATTTTTTCTATAATTTAATACTTTTATTTATGTCAAATTTAAATAAAACATTCTCATGTTAGTTATAGGTAAAAATATTTATACACTGTGTACACCTAAGACTATTTCCAAAGATGTATTGTTCAATCAATCAATGTAAAAACTTATGCATAATAAAGAAATTGTAAATAATAACCACTTTTTAAAAAATATAACCTTCTATTATGCAATCATTAAAGCTGTCTAGGCTGTAGTTGTAATCAAGATGTCGTAGTGTTTGTAATATTAGTGTAGGAGTATGGCGTAGCGTGTCTTGTCGTAGCAGCTCTACCACGGACGCCAAGTCCATCGCCGGCCGCTGAATCACGATTAAGTCGGTAAACGAAGATTTAGCACCGGCCTTGCTCGCTTTTAATGTTTTCACCGATGCAATTGTCGAGCACTGCATTAAATTTTAAACCGGTTAACCGGAAAGTGGCTACCAGAAGGATTAACACCCTGACGCCTTAGCCTCTCTTCCTAATGCGCTCATAAATCATAATAAAAAATCTCTTATACAAAATAATCATGCAACCATACATTTTCAACACACTTATACGTTCAAACTTTTTTTAGAATTAGAGTTAATTATGACGATAATACGTAGCAATTTAAATTATTACTTATATATTTTTATATTGAATGAGATATTTATGCATAATTTGTGGATGGATTTGTGGATGGAACTAACGGATTTGCGCTGTTTAATATGTCATTGAACAAAATCTTAACTTAACAATTAGGGTTAAATATCTATAAATATAGGAGAGGCTTTTTTACAAATTTTGGTTTTTGGACACAACAACGTGTAAATTCATTGTCTGTCGGTGATCCTAACTAATACTATTTACAAAGGTCATCAAAAGACTCAATAATCGCCTCAATGTACCTTACAATCCAGGAAATCAGAGTGAACCTGGATTAAAGTGATGGATCATGAATTTATTAAGATTAAGTCGTAATAATCAAATATTTTTATTATTATTTAAAAAAAAACATTTTAGCGGGATTTGAACCCACGACCATAGTATTTGTAATAACGCGTATTATTTTTTATTTTTTTTTATTTTAAATATAAATACATATAATTACTACATCTAACTGCACAACCACCACAGCATTACGGGGGATCCCAAGTCGCCGTGATGATAATGCAGTACTTGTCGGTTAAAAAAAAAATTACAAATGAGAAAAAATAAATTTATCAATAAAAGAGAAAAAAGCAGAAAAACATAAAAAGAGGAACAATGTAAAAAAAATATAATAGATTCGTGATATAAAAATAAAAATTTGTGCACGCTCTCCATAAACATAGGGAGGGACAGATTGAACAGGTCATTATCTGTCCCCCTGACAGACCACTCATTCAAAAGGCGTAAACCTCTGGGAAGAGGACTGAATTTGTGGTGGTTGGAATGCGAGGGAGGGATTCGGAATAGGGAATGGTGACGCCCTCGCGTATAATTCTCAGGACAGAACAGTCGCACACGCTCAAGTATCTCTGGCACAGTAATGTGACCTCTGATAACCAGAAATAATAGACGTAGCAAGGACAAGTCCCGTCGAAGCTCCAACGAATTATACGTTAGAGCACCTAAGAGGAACTTAGAGGGGAAAAGGAAGGTCCAATATCCGTATTGCCTCTTATAAAGCGACCTGAGAAACGCTTTCTGCACTCTCTCAATGGAGAGAACGTACGCTGACTCATATGGTGACCACAAAACAGAGCAGTACTCGAGAGAACTTTATTATACCTTGAGCTCTTACTATTACGCTGGTTTTTATAGGTTATTTATTATTACAGATTATATATATATATATATATATATATATATATATATATATATATATATATATAAATATATATATATATATATATATATATATATATATATGTGTATATTGAATTGTTGATTGTGTTGACTTCTTGGTGGAATTCCATAATTTAAAGAAAAATGTTAGTTTTAATCTCTGAAGATGACTACATATTGGTAGTTGAAAGAACTCAGACATCCCAATAAAATACTGTAGAAATACAACTAATAATTTTCTATAAAATAAATTGAAATATATTATTTTACTAAGAATCACCTGTATATATACATTTGTATACGTGTCCTAGATATATGTACATATATTTTTGGGATTCAGAAAAGTGGATATGCCAGCAAAGGAAACAGTAAAGATATCTACGGACATATTTCACGTAGCACACGTAGAATTGTAGAATTTGTTGTAAAAGTAGAGTTGGGTGTAGTTGATGTGTCATACATATGCAACATGGCTCAGTCAGATAGATAATGTAATCAACACCCTTGCTAAATACCAACTACCCCCTTTACTAACCAACATGCTAATTTGAATTCGGCTAAACAACTATGTCTCTTTCACGATCGACAACTATAAATGACTCTCTTGAAAAAAGTCCTCGACGATACTCTCAAAGGTACGCAAATGAGAACTACAATGAAATTTGTCTTGTATACGAATATTTACAGTCCATGCTAATTTATTTACCTTGTTCAAATGATTATATCAAATAAAATTACATGATATTTTACTATCATGTAAAAATATGTATCTATTATAATAATCATTATGTTATAATTTTATTTTTAGGTATAAAAACTATTATTTTTATATGAGAGAAAGTCTTATTCGGTTCTTCGTTTCATAGTTGACGTAACTGGGTCAACTTAATATAAATATATATAAAAAAATATTATTTCTACCACTAGTTCAATTTCAAAGAACTTTCTTTATATTAAGCGAAGTAAGTTATCAACTTTTGTGTGGAAAGCATTTATGTTATAATTTGGTTAGTACCTATATAAGATATGAACTTTTTTTATGAGAGAAAATGTTATCTGGTTCTTCATTTCATAATTGACGAAACTGGAATATGTACTCGTATTTATAAACAAAATATTGTTTCTACCACTAGTTCGATTTCAAATAACAAAGTAATCAACTTTTTTATATTAAAAGCATTTATGTTATTATTTTGTTTTTAAGTACACAAGATATGATTAAAAATTATTATATTTTATGTGAGAGAGTTATCCGGTACTTTGTCTCTGAGAAAACTGAGAAAATTTATTTCAAAATATTATTTCCACTTTTAGTCCGATTTCAAAGATTTTTTTTTCATACTAAGCGAAGTAAGTTTTATATCGAATAATATTGATTACTTATATAATATAAACTCTCTTTCTTGTGAGTGAGAAGGTTTTTTACGTTTGTGCAAAAGAATGTAAATGTAAATTTTGATATGCTTTGCACAAAACTATGGGATGGGGAAAACTATTGGAATTGTTAAGTTTCTAATAATAACACCGAGTAAGCTCATAAATTAAATTTTGTCTACAGACTCTAAGTTTCCCGTTCTTATCAAGTAAGAAAGTTACAAAAGTTTAACGCATCCAGGTACAATTCAAACCGCTCGTACACATTAAAATGATAAGTTATACAGACACACCGATGTTACAAAATAATAATCGTAATTAAATTAAAAAAGCTGATTTTGTGTTTGGCTTTTTTGTAATAATGTATGTCGAAAAAGTGTTCACGTGTCGGATCAAATAATGGTCAGCGCATTGCGTTCAAATAATACCAAACGACGCTACGTATATTTGCTGAAAAAGTTTTTTCAGTCGCTGAAAATACGCCAACAAACGACCAACTGAATTTCAACACTGTTTATTCAAAAAAAAAAACACACGGATGAGAAAATTACCCACCCGACTCGACAGTTCAGATTTATTTATTTTCATACACAACTACGATACATGGTGATTAAAAAATAATATTGTGTATGTGAATAATTTGATAATTTTTTTCATTTATTACTATGAATTATTTATCATTGTGTTTGAAATGTTAAATAATTTATTTTTAAACACCCAAGGGTCATTTCTAAACATAACTCCCTGTACAATTTTTATGGCCATGAGTTTTCCAACCCTGAAGATAAATTGCTCTTTTTTTTCAAAAAAAATTTTCAGGAATTACTTGGATAAGTACCTCGACCACTAATGTGTCATCATACAAGTGTCAGCCTTGCAATTAATATTTTTTATACGTAAATGGTTCTTAATTTTAAAGCAATTTGTTGAGAATTATTTCACTAGAGAAATATTTCATCGCACAGCTCGAACAGACAAATTTAATTTCTCAAAATACACATCCATTGGATTCTAATCTTGACCATTTTGATGGCACAACTTCATTAATCCATTCAAAGAAACCATAGCTCTTCTAAACCAATTCAATTAATTTGTTGAAAGGCGTTTTCTTTTGAGAAACAGATTTTTCGCAGTCTTTTAACTAATAAAAAGAAGACATTATAACCCAGCCGAACGTTCAAACGATTTTATCGAAAAGTTTCGACTCAGTCGATTCTATTAAGTTTTAATCGCTTTTACTATACTAAAACTAAACTTGTGTAGATAAAACATTATTAAATATACAAACTTAAATAACTAAAGTTTTATATATGAAAGCATTAAATAAATCTAAAAAAATAGGTTGTATTTTAAGAAGAATTTTTAATATATTCCCATAACTTACTTTGATGAAATAGAGGCTATAATCGGACAACGTCGAACCCATTTTGACAAATTGGGAACCTTTGAGTAACATCGAAGGATGAATGCGAATGAATAGGCCAGGCCAGTTTGTATGTACGGCGTCCGTTCAAAGACAGATTCATCGAAAGAAGCGCGAAAGCCTGATTAACAAAATTAATCAACCGAAATGAGAACGATAATTAATGAAGTCGAAAACTCCCTCGGTAATCCTTCGAAAACCCAACAAGTAAAGTAATCAGGAAACGTTCAAAACATCCAAAATGAAAAACTCGCATAAAAAGTTCTTTCTTTATACTATCGTGCTGAAAATATAAGCTTGGCTAAAAAAATAATAAAAAAAAAATATTTTTATTGCTCTGAAAATATTTATTTTATTCTTTAAATATCCGTTGCTTTCTATTCTTGGTAAATTTGTCAATATTACCCATCAATATTTTTATTTATTTCTTCTTTCATATTTTTTTGTAAAATACAGCTTAATAATAATCACTTCATTCATTCATTCATTTTTTTCCCGATCTGGCCGTTACAATAGCAAAAAAATACCTTCATTAATTTATCAGTATCAAGACTGAAAAGTTACTGGCTTATCTTTAAATTATCTATTCTATTAAACAAATTATAATTTTTCAAATATACATTTTTAATAATGACCCAACTCACAAATGACATGTTTAATTGTACCTTCTTCTCTTTTTTGTTAAATATTTTAACACTTTTCATTATGTCTTTGAAATTTACACTTATATTTCTCATTAACAATAATCAATGTACTTTAGGAGCTTTCGATATAAATTTTAATTAAATATTAAGCCAATGATATGTTAAAAAATATACCAGTAGGACAATAAGTATTGCCTCCATCCTATAATATCCAGTTATATTTATATTAGGTCTGCTAATATATCTGTGGCCGGTCACACATATAAAATTGCACATTATGTCAAATCAGTGGATTTTTTCAAATTTGTCAATCAACAAATTTATTTTTTATTTCTGTTATTTTTTTACTATTCAACAAATGTCTGTTCTTTTTTATATTGATGATAATAGTCCCTAATTTTTTTTTTTAAGAACTATGTTACCAATAACTTAAAGGCTTTAAACATGCCTGTTACCGGTTTAATAAATAAAAATATAAACGCCTCTTAATTGAGCGTAAATATATATTAAATAAATAAATAATATGTGGCACATATTAAATGGGTTTTTATTTTTTCCCATTCTTTCTATAATTAAATACTATTATATATATATATATATATATATATATATATATATATATATATATATATATATATATATATATATATATGTGGCACACACACAAAGCGATAGTCGCTTAGTATAGTTGCAGTATATTTAATATAGGTATAGAGAAATATAATAAACAGGTCGGCTTGGCTGTGAACCCGACATGGCGCATTCAGGGTGTGGTCGAGCAAAACTGATAAAGAGCCCATCACAATTCAGAGGAGAGAAAAGAGTGTAGTATGTGCTGAGGTAGGCTAACACTTC
>JAGTTH010000594.1:0-11262 GCA_022606485.1 Agraylea sexmaculata
AATCAATCAATTACTAATACTAATCATCAAATATCATCAACTATCAATACCCACATATATCTTAATCCAATCGATCTATCCATAACATCAAATCATAAGACAAAAATATTTGTGTGAAACATTATTATCGATTTTTAATTATTCAGGTATTTAGGGCCCTATTCAATACAATAGTGTGTTTAGTGAGTCGTGTGTGTACGAATAGACTAGGGCTTGGTAGTACACGCATACGCACAGCATGCACATACACTCATAACACTATTATTTATGTAATCGAATAGTGGCTAAGTTCTGATTTTTTTAAATAATTATCTACCCATAGCTACAAACCAATTTTAAATTATTCCACTTATATTTAAAAATAAAATAACTGGCCCTTTGATTGATAATGTAATATATTTATACTGCATGCACTAAATCAAATTTATATACTCCTGAAAATGAAATACCTTATTTCACAATATATTTGGTGCGGGAATTGAACTCGCGCCTTTTTATAATTGGTAAAAAAATAAGTAATAATTTTACTATTATATCGAGGGCATACTCCCAAAATGCACTATGTAATATTTCAAAGTTTTTAGATAATGGCGAACTGGTGAAAAAAAAATTCATAGTCTTAACAGAACTATAAATTTATGGTATATATTTCAATAATTTGTGGTATAAGTCAATGACTTCTTTTATCTTTCCAAATATAACACAATTATAAAAAATACCTCTATTTTAACTACCAGCACTAACTAACTAACAGAAACTAAAAATGTTAATTTAACTTAGTTAATTTTTTCTCTCCCGAAATATTGATGATACGACTAAGTGCGTTTTTACAGTAGATAAAGTTATAAAAAACATTTACAAAAGCATTCCTAACTCAAAATCGTCATAATATGACTAAGTACCTTTTAGCAGTATACACTCAATGTACATCGTATTTGGAATAAAAATTCAGTTTCACTATCGACGTTTTACAGATATACAAATACATATTCAATTATTTTCTTCAAATAACTATTATAACTATTAATTTACTTACCAACAATAATGTATTTGTTCACAGTGAAAAGCAGCACGGATTGTTTGCAGCGAAGTCTCGTCCTCATTGTGTCAATTATATTATTCACATTGTGTATTTAAAAAAAACCAGACCTGTATCGATTGTGAAAAATAACAAAATAATTAATTGAATAGTTAAGTAAGTAAGAATGAAGGCTGTGGTGACTGTAAATAAGTAATGAAAATTATTAAACTTGTCGCAGATAAAAATCGACATTTAAAATCATTCTCAGGCTGCGTTCATACTAGAGCGATTAAACAATTTATCGTAAGCGACATATCACTTTGTATTTAGAATTATTTCCTATATTTTTTTAACAATTAATTTGTGCTGATTTATCAATAACCTTCCTAGCAACATATCGTCTCAATGTATCGCTCTAGTATGAACGCGACCTTATTAAAATTAAATGATAAGATTGATAAGAAACAAACCTACTCATTTATCAGTAAATATATCCGCATAAAATGTACATATCAGTATTATTAGTAACGTCATCATGGACTATTTTTTTTCACACTGTATAAAACTTATTAACGTTCTAATAAAATTATTCTCAAAAACATTTCCGTTGTCTTATTTGACAATTATTGAAAATTTGAAATTGTCTAATTTATTATTCCATTACCAAACTAATATTGGCTGGTGCATCAAATTTCGCAGTCATTAGAATTTTAATTGAATTTCAATGGATGACCTAAATTATTGATATATTGCATACGATTGCTTTTCCAGAATACAACGCGTACCAGAATTGAATTTTAAAAGCTGTTAACCCCAAAATAACCAAAAAATTAGACTTTATCTTGATTATTTCCACCCGAATATTGTATGCTAGTTATTCCATTATCAAATTCTCTCTTCAAATTGAATTTCGGTTTATTCCGCAACACATTTTCAGAAGAGAACATTTTAACAAACTAACACGATTGCAAACTGAACAACTACTGCGAAACAAATTAATGAAATATTCATCAGATATATATACATGTATTGTACTTTCAAACAAATGATGTAAGTAATCACTACCTATTTAAAATAAAAAATACTCTATTTAAAAATTAAAGGTAATAAATTTTGATGGAACAATCATTATGTGAATAAAGGAAAATAAACCCGGGGGATAAACAGAAAACACTTTATTTTGATTACTCCACACTAGTTTCTTTTATGGATTATTACATTCCCTTTAAATGAGATTTATGTAGGTATATTTTATTTGGGATTATTTGTTTTTATACGCCACAAGGGGCTTTTTGAGCATGTTTTTACAATTTTTGATTTTTTAGATACAACAACGTAATAATCCACTGTTTGTCGGTGATCTTAACTATTAATAATTAATATCGCCTCAGTTTTTACCTTAAAATCCAGGAAATCAGACTAACCATGACTGTTAAAAGTTTTTCGCGAGAACTTGGACTCACCGCCTGTCTATTTGAACTGTTTGCTTCGGTTAAAAAGATTATTAGTAAAATACATTGTTTATTTAATATCCATACTGCATACGATAAAATACGAAATTTGTGACATACAATTCACTCTGCATGTGATTTTAAATCTTTGTATTGATAATCAATTTATTTGTTAATAGATAAAGCCCTGTCGCCCGCCGTCACGCTGTCACTACACTGACTTTATAACTACAATAGATATTTATTTATATACTCCCAGAGGGGCCTATTGAGATGGTTTTTATATTTTTGGTGGACAACGACGTGTTAATTCAATGATCTTAACTATTATTAGTTACACAGGTCACCGACAGAGCGGCTCTGTCCAATTTAATAATCGCCTCAGTATTTACCTTACAATTCAGGAAATCAAAGTCAACCTGGATAAAGATGATTTTATTAATATTATTGCCAGTCATAATATTTAAAAAAAAATTTTGACTTGGACTGGATTTGAACTCATGATCACAGTATTTGTAACCACGCGTGTTTTTTTGTAACATGTATATTTCCCTCTGATGAAATAAAATGACCTGGAGTAGTTTCTCGACGTAGTGTTCACAAGTTGGTTCTATTTCAGGAAAAAACGTCACCACAGTAAAACGTACTCGGACATTCCAAAACAACAGTATGAACCAATCACGTCCGCAATAGTCAGAATGTTTTTTACCGTGGCTAATTTCCTGCATTCGAGCTTTGGTTGCATGTCGACTAAAACAACACTGAATATAGTATACGAGGTGTACAAGCACCCGCTTTAATTATGCTAACAGTGCAATATGTATAAAATGGAGGCTGTATTTCGATCACGTACCTTTTGTTGTCAACGAGGGACACGTGTGTAACGAATAGCTTCTGTTAACATTGCAGAAGTACGCAAACAGATGGCCATTTATACAAATAATACAAACCTTCCAACATAAATAATTGAACCATTTATTATGATTGAATAATCCATCAATATGTATTCATCGTTTATAAAATATTTAATATCCTAAGAAGATACATGCTATCTTTTACTACTAGGTACCTTATTCAGAATGAATTTTGAACTGGTTCCTGATTTCTTTACAAATTGCACTTACCCATTTATTACACGATAAAATGTAATAACCAAATAGGCTTGAAATAAACTTGATATTAATACATAATATTTTAAAATTTCATCCAATCCACATCAATATACAAAAATATCAAAAACAAATTTTATAACAATGTCTTTATTTAATTTGAATGTTACATAGTTTGAATAATGCAAAGCATCTTATGAATTAGACTTTGGTGTACAGAATATATCAATCTTTTTACCTATATTTTAAATGAGGATATATAACAATTTTTATATAAGTTATTTTTAGACAATAAATATCATAACTTTACTCCTATTGAAGGTATTTAATTGATTCCTTTTTAACTTGAAATGTAATAAAACCACATATTTATTTTATGATGATATTTATAAAAATTCTTTCTATTCGGCAAACTAATGTTTCTTGGTTAAATTTTCTCACTTTTATAAAAATAATGACTGACCAAGCGACAGTAAAAATCATCGTATAAATCTAACAGTTTAACCATTCGATTCGATATATATGTCCATTCATTTTATTGTTTCAATTTAATAAAATTGCAATAAAGAAAGTTGACAAAACCTTACTATATATTTTGGGTTAAAATATTGAATACTTAATTTTTTTGTGAAATTTCTTTATGTTTATAAGAGACGTTTATATAAGTCAATAAAAAAACGTACACAAGGGTGGGGTGAAATTTCATTTGGAGGCGATTAAGTCGTTCGATCTCCCCTAAGAGAGGATATGGCGACCTTTCCCAGAATCACTATTAATGCGGATGTTAGATCACAGGTGACATTATTGCCGGGGTCGAGATAGGACCAAAGTGGCCCCGAGTGTCGACTAAAGTTTTTTCAACCCCTACTACAAGTGGGTACTAACTACCCCCCGATACTGCGTCAGATAAACTTCACTTCCTTATCTCGAACACCCCTTAAACACTATTACACAACAAATAATACAAGACAACAACTTCGGATAAACAAAATCTTCACCTAATCGACTCAAAGCATTTGCGTATTTTATCAATACCTATTGCATTATTATCTACTTTGCTTTTTGCAGGGATTAGACAGTGGATAAAATGCAAATTAAGATTATCGGTTTTGTTCATAGCTCAGAGCATATGGTGAATGGATATAAATACTGTGATGGGTTCAAATCCCACCCAAGTCAAAAAAAAATAACCGATTATGATGACTGGGACCTGATCGATCATCTCGATCTAGATTTACTCTGATTTCTTGGATTGAAATATAAATACTGAGTTAAGATCACCGACAGGCAAATAATTAACAGGTTGTTATATCAAAAAACAAAAATTTGTATAAACCATCTCAAAAAGCCCCTCGGGGCGTATACAACTAAATAATTTAGTTTAAAATTGAATCGTTCACTATAGAATACTTTCAATGCAAATTTTCCCAAAAATACATTTTTTTGTACATTAAAATATGAACACATACATAGTTTGAAATGTTATAAGTATATAGTTTTCTTTCAATTTTTCTACCGTGGCCACTTGGGAAATCCCACAAAGGCTCTTGTGGTGTTTCAATATAATATGTACATTTAGTCTTTATATGCATATTATTTACTTAACATCATTACAACAAAAAAAATTACGGATGAATAACATTTTATATTAAAATTAAAGGGTTTTCGAATATTGTCGTTGATATAATTAATTGAAAGGCAAACAGTCAGCCAATATATTTACTGAAAAAACGACACAACTGCAGTCCCTTTGCGACAAGTCGTTTTCAGATAGCCACTGTCCCGTTATAACAAAACTCAAGTCTCTACAATTTGACTTTTTACTTAAACACATCAATTTTATTTTATTCCCTTGAAATACATGGACTATAAAAGTGTATTTTTCATTTGAATGCGTAATCTCTATTTATGGGAATTGTATTTACATCTGTGGAAAATAAATGTAGATAGAGCATTTCTCGCCATCACAATCATGAAGTGATTTATAAATATCTCGAAAAATATAACGTTCTCGGTATTCTAAGAAAAACAGTTAAATTTTAATATTATAAGAGCAGCGACAATGAGACGATTCAAGATTTTCTCTTGTTGTCGTCACTTTCAGCCATTAGTTTATTTTTCCATCCCTTTTTGTGACGAGCTCGTGCTTTTATTAAAGTACACTCGTATTAAAATAAACAAGGAAAAATACTCCACACTTTCAAGTGTAAAAAAATGCCACGTAATATGTTTCAATTTTTGTCGTGGTATTTTATCCATCTCAATGAATGTAAAGAAGTGTCTGTAATTACGACAATTATTTATATCTCGGTTGTCTGAATTAATAAGTAAATTTTAATTGATGAATCTGCAATTTATTAAGCAAAGTAGTCATCATATTTTATTTTATTATGATGAATAGAATATATATCCAGTTTAGAGGGATGTAAATCATTTCTATATAAGCCGAGACAATTTTACTTTTATTGTTTGTATCTTTGATGTTTGCTTGAAGAGTGGTATTTTTATGAGGTCCATAACACATGTGGTGGTGTTTTGGAAAGCTTTTGCGGTTTTTTTTTTATTTGCAAGACAAAATATATCGTGTAGTGAGGACTTTTATAGCTTGTACAGAGCCGTGATTTTGCTGACTACAACACATCTGGCTTTCTTTAACAGTGTCTTGTTGGTGTTTTTTTACAAGAGAAAAGTCCATTTTATTCGACTTTTTTACATTCAATACAATCGTGAGAGATAAGGTGTTGCGGA
The DNA here is from genome assembly GCA_022606485.1 of Agraylea sexmaculata. Classification (NCBI taxonomy): domain Eukaryota; kingdom Metazoa; phylum Arthropoda; class Insecta; order Trichoptera; family Hydroptilidae; genus Agraylea; species Agraylea sexmaculata. The sequence goes on from JAGTTH010000594.1 coordinate 6,330, forward strand.
CCGTCAAACCCTTTATAGCCGTTTTATGGACGGTCATTCTCACTACGCGTTGTTTTCAGGGAATATAACAGCATTAATAAATGAATATTACACCATTAGTAAATTATACTCGCTTTTAAGATAGGTACTCGGAATCCCTTAGGAGATCAAATCTTCCCCCTTTTATATTAACAATTCCGGGAAACAACCCCGTCGTAATCAGCCTGATTAATACAACCACTAGAATTTATAATTTATAAAAAAATATATAAACAATTCCGAATACTTATGGTCTTCAATTTGCTCGTAGGCTCTCGGCTACACTGTCGTCGTAAATAATCTCTGATGATGATTATAATAATGTAATCGAAAGACCGGGGCCACCGAAACTTTTTTACACGGGCCTCCAGGTAGAATGTATGACGTCAGCACTGTAGTCGCAGATACAATACGCAAAGTATGGAAATCAGGCGATATTATATACATTTCAAGCATTAGATCACTCTAATATACATATTTACACTACGGTCTCCATTAAAAAAAATATCACATATTCCCATATACCTAATCTACACAATTATTACATATTTATATGCATAACTCTCATATTTATATTTCAATCAAGTTGTATTAGATATTTTGGCCATATTAATTGAATATAAATATTATAGTTATGCGTATAAAAATCTAATGATTGTATAAAGTAGATATATAAAACTGGGTGATATTTTTTTCATAAAGATCGTAGTGTAAATAGGTTTTATAGAGTAGTATTATGTTTGGAAAGTATATGATTTAGCCTAATTCCCATACAATGAGTGCCGTTCGAACGACTACTGTTCACAGCTGTTTAGGACGAATTCTGTCTGTATACTTGAGACGGTCTTAGAAAGACTTATAGAAAATAATATATATGCAAATCGTGATGATATATAATAGATGAATATTTTACAATAAAAATGTCCCCAATTTAACATCTCGATACAGATTACTACTAAACTATTTTTTCATACGATTTTCTCATAGCTTACTGCTTTTACAAATACAGACACCATGTCCGTGTTTTACCATCTGTAAAGCGGTGCAGGTAAATTTTGTGTAGATAAATAATAAAAAATAAATATCAAATCCTACCGTAGAATCCCACAAAACACTTCATACTATAGTATACTTCATATATTCATAAAACTATAAGCTTTAAAAAATATATAAATAGCATCGGAAATCAATCAATCATGTGTCGGTTTTAATACTTAATTTTATGATGAATTTTCAGGTAAATTGGATCAGGTGCATATAGCTTAAAATGAGTAAAGTAAAGAAGTGAAAAATGTGGGGCAAGTGTTCACCTGCATTGCTCACCCATCGATCTTCTCTCGGACGCTGCACCATCGTTACTCTAATATATTAACATTTACTACTAGATGCTAACCATTTCTATCACTAGCTACTAGTTGGAATATTCAAATTATAAAATATTACTTGAGAAGAAATTCACGCTAGAGTTTATAAAAAAACTGAAAAAAAGCTATTTCAAGCTGAATATTATAAAAGCTGACAGTCTTTGATGAATGGCAATATGCATCAAACACGTAGCTTAAGCTAGATAGATAGATATATTTTCAACAAAACGTAGGCAATCCTTTCCCATTACATTATTGATTTGAAAAAATAAATAAAACTTAAAAGCCTAATTAAATGTTTTACTAATAATTAATTAAAAAATACTATTAAAATCTATTTTTTTAATGTTATATGTATACACTCTCGTTACCGCAAATGTTTGAATATTAAGATGGCGGATCAAGCAGACGACTACGTGTATAAGTGAGACAATTAGTCTTGCCTCGATTAAACTCATCTATTGTCCGGCCTTCTTGCATCGCTTTTATAAATATTATTATTTGTATAATTTAACTTGTTGTTGGATATGTGTTTAACTATTGGTTATACATACCATGGATAAGGGTACTTCTTTCCTATTAATTAAAAATTGCTTCAATATCTACTTTATGATCTAGTATAAAAGTATAAAAGAGAAAGAAAGAATCAAAAATTGTATTTAATCAAATTTATTGCCAATGTAATAGCAATGTAGTATTCGATTAGTTAAATTCTAGTTATAAACATTTGTTTTTGGCATCTCATTGGTCTGATAAATAAATTATTAATCCAGAATCAATTGTTTTTATTTTAAAAGGATGACTTTCCAGGTTTAAATATTAATATATCTATATTTTTTAAAGCAATAAATGTGAATTTCAGGCACGCGACGTATCTTGTACTTACATAATCAATTAAATTCAAACTTGGTGTATCAGGTTGTCATTTAATAATATATTATTCAATAGTAGTTAGAAACAGATCCATTCACGCCATACAGTCTGTAATGAGTTTCTCATCTCAAAATAGAACGCACAATATCGGAAGATTGTTTATAGGGAAAGCGTATACATTCAGTTAATCCGATATCGGTTTTTGCTCAATGTGAAATTCGTTCTTTGGCAGGCGTCTTTTTCGTGTAATCCATGTTTGTATATAATTTTATCGGTCCTCTGCAGATACATGAAGAGCTAATATAAATTGGTTTGATAGAGTTTATTTACAAAACAGTATAATGTATCCTTCCCCCTTCTCTAGCCATCTTCTGAAATTATATAATATTATGAAGGCAACATTATATCATAATGTAGGTACAAGTTGTGTAATACAATACTTGCTTTTCAGATAATATATTTTACACACGTCAATTTTCAGTAAAGTAAATTAAATTAATAAAAAAATTATAATTCTTATCTGATTTAATATCTCTAAACTTTGAGTGGGCTCCTTACTAAGACCTTAATAAAATAATATTGTATGTATTTAATAATATTTCTTCTAAATGAAGCATCTTTATAAACCCTTGATAATTAATGCTAAAGCCAAATATATGCAAATAAATATTGGCCCATATTCAGCTGATACATATCAGCTACAAATTAACAATGTTTGCTAAAGCAATGAGGCTTGAAAACTTTCCTGGGGGAATATTTTAGAGGGAATAATTTATGCCACTTATAAAGAAGTTGGACCTTACGAGAAGCTTAAGACTTTATTACACTGACGACTATTTTCAGATTGATTGATATTCGTGCGGATTTAAATATTTAAATATGAATCGTACATGCCATATTACATTTAACGTGGTCAAAGGCAATCATTTTGCACGGACGTAACTAGAGTACAAGATTTTCACATAAAATGTAGCGGAAATCATGTCAAAATATAATAATTGTTTGTTATGGCTAATTAGAAGTCGTTGGGAGAGATTTAATAAGGTTACTTCGTTTAGTTGAATCTAAGAATGCTGACCTTGTTAGAATAATTTATAAGCCGTTGGTTAAAAAAAAAAACTGTATTTTGATGGGTTTGTTTCAAGAAAATGGTTTATCTATTACAATTTTAACATTAGAATGGGAGTAAATCACGATCATGCATGAACAATCACGAACATTCTGTTGGCATTTTAATCTGAACGTCTCGACATGCAACGAATTCACCAAATATCCTGAAACAAAAAAATCTATTTAAAAAGAAATAACAAAATGAAAATTTATATATGTAAGGACAGTGAATTCAATTCAAAATCCTTTACTGTACACCCAAGCATAATTCCTATGATACATTAAATTATAAATATAAATTATCTGATGTAAATCGATCACAGCTTTTGGTATTTAATTTCGCCATTCTTTATCTAAAATATAAATATAATATTTTTCATAGCAAAATATCGAGGTGAATACATTGAGTAGGCATAATATTATTATATTTGACTTAATTATGAGATGGATTTTAAATATTAATATCATATGAATATATCCCAAAAAATAAAAATTGCCTTTAATTTTTATACTATATGTATTTTCTACATCCACACTCATTGCCTGTTGATTAGCCATGTTTATTTTTTCTAATAATAATAATTCACTGACATCCTACATTCGTTTTAAATAAAATTGCTGTCACTTAGAGAACATCTAAATTGTTTAATTATTTAAGGGTTTCCAGATAAATATTTTTTAGTAATTAAAAATGCTTTTACACGAATAATTTCCCTTATATGTATGAATCGTTAAGTTGGGGGCTTATTTCATTTGACAAAATTATACTGTCGTATAGCGAATCCGCATATAGCGAGGGAAACTTGTATGAGGAATGTAGCGGCATGCGACGTTCTTTCAGTACATTTGGGTTGGTTATATTTATTTTATGACAGCCTTTGCTGATATTGCGTGGACTTCAACTGTAATCAAAATAAAAGCTTTTCGATTTCGGCTTGGACTAAGGCGAAGGCACGCGATACCATTATTATAAAATTAGCCACGATCGCCGATATTTTATTATTTTTATTATATGTTATGCATATGTGATTTTTAAGCTCTTGTACACGAAAATTAAAATCCCTATCGACATGCAAAATTTCGACCGGACATCGCAATAATGGACGAAAATGTTAATTTTCCATATACCTACAAAAAATATCAAATATGTTAATAATATTTACAAAACGCACATATATTACAAGAACATCACGTTTTAATTTTGTAAAAAAAATCTACTTTTATAATCAATGTACTAAACTAAGGCATATACTATGGAGATGACAACAATATATTAAATATTGGAAATCTGTAATAATAGAGGAAATACATATGTATATTTTCCCTTATAATAATATAATCTTAAAAGTTCATAATCATATACATAATTAGATTTTTTTTAATGATTATGTTCAAATAAATGTTCACTATATGTATATTGAAAAAAATCTTTATTCTTTTACAATCCTTGATATTAAGTAAAAGATACAGAAGAATCTTTCATTATTATTTTCATATATGTGTAATTTATATATAATTAGTATGTATTATGTTAAAAAATCACTTAAATGTAGACTTTTCAATTATTT
>JAGTTH010000595.1:0-51935 GCA_022606485.1 Agraylea sexmaculata
ATAGTTAAGATCACCGTCAGACAATTACCACGTTGTTGTGTATAAAAACCCTCTTAAAAAGACCCTCGCTAAAGAAAGAAGCTCTTCGGGGCGTAAATTAATAAATATAGATTAGATATATTTCATTTCATCATATAGATTTCATTTTTTTATATTGCGATAACAGATTATTGTTAAATGTAAGCTGTAATATTTAATTATCAAATAATCATAAATTCATGTATTAGTCGTTCATTTTGTGGTTATAAAATGATGATTCCTAAGAAAATTTACTAAATAAGATGTACGCTTTTCTACTTCTGTGCAATTTCATTAGAACTGGGATTTTGGGGGCTTTATTTTGTACTATTAAAAGACTTTGAATTTGAAAAGATAGAAGACGGTGTTTGAGTACTTTTAACTACAGACTTTGAAGATGACTACTCTTTTTAGTTTAAAGTACTCATAGTACTTATCTTTAATTATCATGTATTTTTATTAATAATCTTTTAGGGTTTTGACTGATTTCGCCATTAATTGATAATAAAAACAAGTAAATAATACTTCATTCGATAGCTAAATTATATTATAAGAGAATGGTATAAAAAAAGCGTTGATTAAAATGTTTGTACTTATAGGTATATTATGTACTATTGGTTTGAGGTAAAATATTGAAATAGGCCTGCATTAAGAATTAAAGATATGTTCGTACAATCGATTGTATCAAGAATATCCACTTAAAACTTGTAATCGAAAGTGATGGAAAAAATAGTGTAGAAAATTCCAATGTTGAGCGACAGACAGTAATAAGATTAAGGTTGTAGATTGCGTCTGGTTGACCGATCTGACGTGAAATATCCTCGATAAGCAGAAAAAGCCATTTCGCATTCAGTTTTGTTTTCTCATTTTCATCGGGAAGAGAAGCCGACAAAATCAAGTTTGTAAAGGATCAGTGTGGTAACACTGGCTTGTTACTTGTAATGGCTATTGAAATACCATTACGTCCGAAAACTTTCAGGCCATCCGACAAACTTTTCATTCTTTACAAAACGATCGCATAACACAACCTCGAAAATCCTTTTGTTAAAGCTTTTGGTAAGCCGATTTGAATAATACACATTTTTGAATGAAGACAAGAACCACGAACAATCCACCACAATAAGCCGGAGAAGCCACCAAATATATTAAATCGATATGAATATATTTTAATTAAAGCACAATGTATTATTCTAAGAAATAAAATAGGCGTGTGACTATGTATCGAATAGCTAAGATTTATTCAATTCTTTTATTCAACAAAGGTGAATTATAAAGACAATATTAAAGTCTGATAGAGCCTTTATATGAAAAAAAAACAAAATTGTAAGGTTTATACATAAATTAGGACGTTCATTTCCATAAATATGAACTCAACATTGGCCTGTTATGACGAATAAAAAAGGTATATGACGAACTTTTTAGCATTTGAAAGGGTAGAGAAACAGATTATAAAAATGTAATCAATGCAAATTTAATATGAATAATTAAAGCCTAATTATATTTTTTAATAATATAAAAATAGATCATGTACAGTTGTACAGTTGGTTAAGGAACTGAACGCCTCAATTGTCTTAAATTAAATAAAATACATTTAAAAATTATATTAAAAAATATATTCTGTTGGTAATCTTCATTATTATTAATAAAAAATAAATGTCTAGTATTTGGAGTTTGAAAACTGTTATGAACAAATGGATTTTTTTTAAATTATTCCCTTATTTTATATTTAATCAACATTAAAAACAACCCAATCACATTTGACGTATTTATTAGAGATGATTGGTATATCGAGGTTAATTATTTTTTTCAGAATTATTTCGCTTTAATAAACTTTAATATAATGTTAAAATGTGTAAAATATCTTTCCAACTGATTTCACAAAAATATTATATATATACCTCATCTCATCTGTTTACAAAATGAATACAATACATTTTTTATTTATTTAAAAAAAATTTATACAAAATCACATTAGATTGGGATTAACAATTAAGGTGTAAATTTGGATTATGGAAGAAGGTGCTTGAATTATGATTGGGTATGATTGTGATGATGATGGTTTATAACATGATGGCTCTAATCTTGTACCTAGGTGAAATCCTTTAGTCACATTCACCACTTATGCAAATTGAATTCCCAGAATATCTGACATGCTCCTCTACTTAATTCGACCCTCAAACTCGCTATGTCCATTTATTCATTCAATTGGGAAATATGCAAATCAGATGACATTCTGAGAAAAACTTAACTAAAAGTCGTATCAAAAGTTAATGATTTTATTTATTTATTTACTTAATATAAATACATACATACATTCATACTTTGAAAAACTATATATATATATATATATATATATATATATATATATATATATATATATATATATATATATATATATATATATATATATATATATATATATATATATATATATATATATATATATATATATATAAATAAGTTATTTATGATTTTAGTTTTCTAAAATACATAGTTTCACGGCAAAATATTATGACAAAATTAGTAGAATATTTTTTTCCTATTACATATTAATTTATCTAATATATATATATATATATATATATATATATATATATATATATATATATATATATGTATATATATATATGTATATATATATATATATATATATATATATACTGCTATATATATATATACTTCTGCTATATATATATATATATATTTATATGTATAAACATAATAGTAAAGCATGAACCATCATCAGCTTGCCATTACAAGAAAAACCTAATGCGGTTCGGCAATGATGGACATTTCTCAGAATTATAAAAAAGTAAGAATATAAAAAAACAAAAAAGATACGATAAGATATAAAAGAAACGTAAATGTATAAAAACTACAACGTATTATAAAAAATATCAAGTAAAGAACATCACGAATGCTTAAGGTAAAGGAATTCTTTCATACTTCTCATGAATTTTGGATTAAGAGAGTGATTGGAGATGGAAAGATATTTATCTAAGCGGATATAGAAACTGTTGTCTCATCCGGTAATAATTCGATCTGGACAGTTTTACACACGGACAAAGTTACGTCTTTGATAAAATAAACGTATTGATTTCTGAGACGTTTACAATAGTCGGCATCAAACGGCAGTGGAAACTTGCTTAGGTTCGATTAATAGTCTATTCTACGATACTGTGTCCGAAAATAGCCAGATGATTCGTGATGGGAATAAAACGGACCATTAATGGATTCCGTTATACGAAAAAAATATACACCGACGACAAAGAAACGGGGATAAAAAATGGCAGTTTGTCCGATCTGGAAAAAGTTCCAACGATTGCTTTTTGCCGACTGAATGTTTATAATAATTCACAATTTGACCGAGAAAGCGTGTGATTATTAATAAAACCAACGCATATGAGAATGAAGGACGGCACAATGAAGATAAAAAGCTTTCGGTGTAATAAAGCTTAATTGGTACAGATATGGCTGTGGTCATAAAGTGACAGGAAATACTGTCATGTAATTTATACTTCATGACTTGACACGTTTAATTTCATGCGGTAACAATTAGGAGCACTCCGATGCGTTATTTTAATTACACTAAACCTAGAGTAACAGTTTTGATTTTAATTTTATATTATTGTATTATAAGCTTGAATTGAAGCTGGTGATTTTAAGACACATTATTTTAATGGGATTTTTATATTTATTTTTATTTATTCTGACAAATGTCCATCATTGCCTAACCGCATTAGGTTTTTCCTGTAATGATTAGGTGATGATGGTTCATGCTTTCATTTTATGGTTATATATATATATATATATATATATATATATATATATATATACTGCCATATATATATATATATATATTTATATATATATATATATATATATTTATATATATATATATATATATTGGATAAATAAATAAAATAAACAATGTAAAAGAGACTTAATGTAACATGCGATTTTTATATATTGGCATACTTACTATTCGTTGACATTGTGCTTTTATTTCAGTACACACAAATAATAATTAATTGTATTTGAATGTTTCTAGACAACTTTTAATATGCATATTTATAGAGATTCATTATTTTATTCCCAAAACTTGACTTGGTTAATTAACTACATATATTTTGGAATATAGAAAAATAATTATCATTGTTTTATTACCAGTGAAACTAATCAGAGTACATATTATATACTAAACAATAAACTGTACTTTTGTATATTAATGTATGCTAATTTATCGTATGTCAAATTGAAACAAAGCTGTCGTCGGTATTCGGGTCGTAGTCAATAATAAGAGTGTGTTAGTGAGTCGTGTGTATACAAATGGACTAGAGCTTGGTGGTATTGATGTACACGCAAACGCACCGCACGCACTCACGATCATTAAACTATAATTATTACACAATACACTCACAAAAGTACATGCCTAAGACAATTATAATATAATTGAAATTATTCTGATTTTTTAAAATCTAAGTCAATGAGAAGAAAGAACTTGTTAGACAGTGCGAGTTAATCGTAATGTGTAATGTGCGAGTAACTCGCAATGTAAGGGCGAGCTACTCTCGTGCGAGTAGCTGTCCAGTAGCAGGGGAGTAACTTGCAATGTATAACCATCGCAAAAAGGGCTGGTTAGAGTTACTTGTGAGTTACTACAACTCGCACTGTCTATCTGTATTATGGGAGTAAGAGCGAGTTAGTGTAATATGCGAGTAGCTATCCACTATCATGCGAGTAACTCTCACTTTATAACAGCCGTATTTACTCTTGTGATATCAAGCGTGGAAGGAATAATTGGGCACAAAATAGGAGACATAGCTAACAATCATTCCAATTTAATATAAATAATTTGATAAATTCACAAGGGGAATTTTAGCTTGATAGTATTTGTTGCGTGATGGTGTTTCATAAGAAGAAAATCTAAATAAAAGAATTCACATTTCGAAGGGGTAAAATTTATATTTGTAAATGTAAATATTTTTTTTATTCAAAATTATGGATGTGCGTGAAACAATTCGCCGTCTTCTTCATCTTCTGTTTCCGTTTATTAGCGGACCGTTTTTGTAAACGTGAAAAGTGGCGAACGGATTATAAAGTAAAGCGGCCGAGATGTGAGATAACAAGGCTTCCGCGCGTGCTTTTCACCATCACATACTAATTTTTCACCTGCCAAAGTACATTTTTTTATATACACACTGAAATATACAGAAAGATATTCTCGGTCTGAATACGTGATCGTGTTCCAAGCCATGTGAAATCTCCTCGATGAAATCGGTCTCCGGATAAACGACGACGATTTGGAAAACGAACCTTTCATATTATGCGTCATCATGTGCATTTGGAATTTTGATACGTGCCCAATATTGACTTTATATTAATCAAATAACAATTTCGTCAACCTTAATTTATTACATTCAATTTTGGTTCATCCTTTTCAATACAGTGTAAAATATTTAAAAAAAAATGTACAAGACCAAAAGAGTAGCGGTAGGTGATATAGAATAATCTGATAATAATTCAAACTTAATAAACACTATAACTAAATGGTTAACTTCTCCACTAATTCCTTAATACAAAATGTTAACAAAATCAAATATGTTTCAAATAAGCGAAACTTAAAATTAACACTGAAATGTTCGAGAGACATTTCATAAAAATTCTTTAACAAAAAAACTTAAAAAAAAACATTTGATTTTGTCTGTCTCCACAGTCATTAATGATTTTACTCTATTCGTGTTTCACAATATTTTTGCTTTATTCATATAGTATTATTATTTATTATGTATTATATATATATATATATATATATATTTTAGTAGTTCTAAAAGTGGGTATTTGAATTTTTTCCCATAAATTATGTTATGACTTATATATTAATTATTTTAACTCCGTATTAAAATAAGTAAAAGACTAAGTCTATAAACTTAATAATATAACATTTAATCATAATGTATCAAAAAATTGTATGCAAATTATATTTAATAAAGAAATTGTATAATAATAATTTAAACTTAAAAATTATTAACATCATCTTTAGCAATCCAGTTCAATGATGAACCAAGGCTTCACGCACCAGCAACTTAAACTTATTAATTTATTAACTAAAGGCATTCCAATTAAAATATTTATATATGGTGAACTATTACCCCCAATAATACTTTTGGGATACTAATAAATATTTTCATTTATTTGAAATCCAACTTATATATAGGCCGAGGGATTATTTTAATACTATTATTAGTGATTGTCAATCATTTAAACCTTAATTAATCAGGTACATCACGATGATGAATAAAACGTAGTTTGAAATGAATAGTATAATAACCTAAGTTATGCCCTGTCTGGTATAAATGTGTTCATACCAATTATTAATTTTGTGTAAATTAATAACTCAACTGGGGATAAGGGACCAGGTTTTTTGTAATCGTAAAATTTTTACTACCTATTTATTTCAGGTCCAGAATAAATGTTATAAAGTATATTTATGTACGTATTTATGGGTTAATTTTTCAAGCTTAAGTCTGGTGTCGTATGGAAAAGGAAGAGTTGAAAGGACAAATAATTTGGATTAATGCATTTACTTTGAGTCGAGAACAAAAAGACAACTATTCTATTCAATCTAGGGGCTTTCAGATTGCTATAGCTGGATTTCCAACTACACGAATGTGTTTCATTGCTTTTCAAAAGTCTAGCAAGCAAACTAAAAAAAAACTAAGAGTAATAGCAAAGAAAGAAACGTACCTACTCGGAAATCAGTATTCGATGGGCGTTTTCAGTTCAATTTGATTATGAAAAAAATCGTGTAGGAAATATCGTGAAGGTTCGGCTTATCTTTTACAATTATCGCATTCGAATTTGAAGTCGTAGCGCTTGAGGAAAACGAATTTTAGTTGCTAGAGAAAAAATTATTATAATAAGAGTATTGTGGGGGGAGCTTTCGTGGTTTTTGATAACAAGGAAAGATTTATGGTTGACTTTTTTCTATAAAAGTGCCATTTCATACGCAAATCGCTAGACGTGAGTTGAACGCATTTAAAATTATAAGTGCGCTCAGCTTTTATGGCTTTATTCCTTTAAATAATAACGCAAAGGATCATAATATAAAAAAATTACTACCGCAACAGCTATAGCTTAATCAAATATTATTATTTGTAAGGATAAATATGCAAAATTCACATTATCAACACCCAATCATCTCTAATTTCATAGAATAAAGTGGCCAAACGAGTACCTATATATCATTATAGAATATTTAGCATAATAAAGTTGCTGACCCATTTATTTATTGCTCATTATTAACATGCAACGAACACAAATTGGATAATTTGAAATATGTTTTCATTACAATCACGTAGAAACACAATGACGAGAGAATTTGTTCCAAAATAAAGTAAGCGTGCGAATGGAATAAATAACAAAATGTATTTAATATAAAACATCTTAAGCTATAATAAGATCAAATAAACCCGTCTTTTAACTGAACCAGTCCGTTAACCTTACTTGATTATCGTTAATATCTACATTTAATGAAATTCGCGCGTTATTTATTATTATTAAAAACTGTTTCGTATTAATTTTATCGATATGGTCAGTTGAGAGTTTGTAATTTGAATATTATATACAGGATTTTAATCAGTAAAAATATTTATAGAGGAAGTTTACCATTCATTCTGAATCATAAATTAATATATTTAACACTTTGGTTTCTTAAGATCATTCGATTTTTATTCTAATTATTTACGAATGCCGTTAATAAGACAGTGAAATGATGTAATATTATTTAAATATGTATTTTTTTTTCACAACAAAGGTAAATGACAAAATTTTTTGATTCCTTATATCCTCTATAAGTATTTATGATAATTAAAAAATCACTCTGGGGAGAAATAGAAAACAGTACAAAATAAATTATAACATACCTTCTTAAATAAAGCAGAAAGCAGATAGTTTTTTGAAATAACAAAATACACAATAAATTAATATCCCGAGTAAATAAGAAGCTCATTTGATCGGGTTGACTTTGGAAAGGTCGTCTCTAATTTGCGATATTCGTTGGTATTTATTGTGATAGAAAAAATAGTCAAATTACAAATTAATCAACAGATTAACCCATTTTTTTTTAATCAAAGCAAACTTGTTTCATTAATCACCGAACAACGCATTAAAACAAGCAACGTTAAAGAAGTAAAAAAAAGTACAGCAGATAATGGGATATCAACCGGGTAACTTAATTAACTGGAAAAATTGCTTTTGACAGATGATAATTAATGACGGATTGAAATTAAATTATACTGTATGGTAAAAAGTTTGCGGTGGAAGCAGTTTTACTGTGAAATTTTACAGGCGTAATTGAAACATGACGTTGAAATGATTTACATTAATGAATTCCAAATTCCGAGCTTAGTTTTTTTATGAAGTCTTTGAAAGAGTACAATTTTAATATTTAATTATGTAGTAGAAAAAAATCGAATCGGGTTTGGTTTTATGGATAAATTAAATTAATATTTTAATGATGGTATTCAGTAAAGCTGGGATAATTCTTTGTTGAATTAATTACTAAAAATACGCTCGTTCGTCGCTCCGTCGATTGTAAAACTTGTTACTATATAAATTTAGAATTATATTCCCACACTACATAAGAGTAAAAATAGAACATGTTAAACTTTCAAAAATATAAATATAATTTTCTAATGGAAATATGTAATAGAGATTATTTGTAAGATATTTATTAAAAGCAATATAATCAATAGTTTGATCTTAGATTATTTTATATCCAATTGCTTTCTGGTTCACCTCGTGGCGTACCTATAGGAATAACAATAGAATAATATGGTTATTTTCAATCCTCGTTCAGTCCGCTATTTCCCAATTACGGCAACAACAAAAGGAGAATGTGAAAGAGATTGTAGGAATTTGGAGGATCCGACAAAATCTGCACGGTCGGTCGTTGAAAAAAAAGACAAATAGAAGCAAAGGGACATCGTGACTGAACAAACGCCAATAATGAACCTCACACAAGTCCGCATTTTTGGCTTCAAATACCTCATCATGGCATATTCTAAAAGATGGTCTGATAAATGATTGTCCGAGTCCATTATATTCGGAAACGTTCTCTATAGAATCGATCGCTGCAGTTAACCTAGTTATCGATGAAAGGTTTATGGATATTGCAATATTAGGTTGGATGGCACATTGGCCAACTATATAATGTATTCTATACAGGACAACTTAAATAATCAAATTATAATGTCTAACATATATTTATTATTTCCTGGAAGGAAGGCTGCGATTCTAAAGAACCCGAGGCAAAGGATATGTCAATAGTAAAATGCTCAATTAAATGCAAATAGCAAGATATAAACCTGTTCGCTACAAAACACCCATAAATACTTTAATACGTATCAGGGTACAAAAAAAATATTTCCCAAAAAATAATTTATTATCAAGCCTACATATAGTGGGTGTAATGAAGTGCTTTGACATATTCGAGCTTTGCAACGTTTTCTAAGCTATTAAATATCTAATCAAATCATGTATTAAAGGAGTTTATAAATAAATATAGTTAAATATTATTATTTATTTAATAAAAAATCTAAGAATATGTGTCTCTACAGTGCGTCATTGTAAGTACCTACATATATGATTAATTGAAAATATATTACACATGAAATTTTATAATCATAACTAGTCCAAGTGGGTGTAATGAAGTGCTTTGACATATTTGAGCTTTGCAACGTTTTCTAAGCTATTAAATATTTAATCAAATCATGTATTAAAGGAGTTTATAAGTAAATATAGTTAAATATTATGATTTGTTTAATAACACTATAAGTATAAGTGTCACTAAAGTGCGTTATTGTATTAAAAATATACATGAAATGTTATAATCAGACCTAGTCCAAGTGGATTTGATGAAGTGTAGCTCTGCAACAATTAACTTTATAATATTTGTTTATTATAGTATTTTATTTAAGCTCTCTGATATTTACACAAAACATTATATAATGTACATCTACACTTATCATACATAAATTATTATTATATTAATGGGACAACTTATTAGGTTGAAAACAAATTCTAAATAAAAAATAGTATTTTTATTTTGCTTTGTTATAAGATTGTTCTGTTCGGTCCAAAAATTTAAATAGTAATAATTTTATCACATATGTAATAAAGCAATAAATAAAAAATGTAAGCCGGGTAGTGGTTTACAAAATGTGAGCATCGTGAAAACCTGTTTTTTCACCCCCTTATAATAAAATATTTAAAATGACTCCAATAACCCCCATACCATTATAATGGATATTAATGATTTGCTCAACGTTAATTATAATATTGATATAGCGTACATAATAATTATTTGTTTCGTTCACGAGTATATTAACAAAGGTTAAGTGTGTGCATGTTAATTATGAATTTCACATTGCTTAAAATGTATTAATTAGGGTGCGCTAATTGCTGGTTCAATTAAAACAGCCAATGAGAGAAAAATAAAGCTGGGGGTTGAGAAAAATCAGAAGCTAAAAATTCCAGCCCTGCTAATTAGTTTGCTAACGATTGCCCTTAACGATTTTACACATCCACCCTCGAGGGTCTCTCTTTCTCTAATAATATGCTAAAAAGCCACACTAAACACTACATTATTTGTATTTTAAACAATCTGCTTATAACAGAATCCTGTTTGAGAAACATCATTATAAATGGATCATAAATAAAGAGACGTCACGAGAATTCGTGGCCTTTGAATCGCAAGAAGCCCCGTGGAAACCATTGTTTCGGAAGCTGAATAATGCACCAAAATCTATTAAATTTTATTTATTAAAATATATACTAAAAATAATTATTATTATTAGTATTTCGATAGCTTTATATAAGAATCACATTAAAAGGCCATTTTAATAGTCCATAAAAATATGATTTATGTGATATGGTACATTTATAAGTTATAACAGTTTTATTGAAAAAAATGCAAATAATTCTTCACATATTATGTTAAATTAAAGAAAAAGTGCATTAAAATTAGGCGAAATAATAATATATAAATATTTGTATAAATATAAATATTTGATTTATACATTGTGCGATTAGAGTAGATAGTATTGGTGCGTATACGAATAGAGCTAGCCAACTAGAGCTTGGTAGTATTGGTGTACACGTATACGCACCGCACGCATACACATTAATTACACTATTATATTATAGTATACTATAGATTCACTATTTAATATACATGTATTGTAAAGACAAATTGTTAAAAAAATGATTAAACATCCAGTTATATGGCCTGCTAATATATCAGTGGCATCGATTTTATTCCAATTCAGTAATCAATTAAAATAAATATTATATTTAGACATGTTTTAATAATTTTATAACAGCTAAGAAAATTAAATATATTTTCAAATTTTTACGTAGAGGTTAATACGGCCGTAAGTTCGTATAAATTATAGATTTTTTTTCATATAGTTTCTAATACATTTAATAATTTGATCAGGAATTGTTTATAATGGTGAGATTTAATACCGTAGTGTTCGTTAGTGTCTTAGGTTTTCGTAAATCGCCAACGTTCAATGTAAATGCTCACAATACCATTAGATAAATAACAAAATAATATATAAAATTAATAAGGGTACAGATAAATGTATTCAAATATTATTACCTAGTTTGTGAAACTCATGCGTCATTATAAGTATGATTAATTCAAAATATATGTACATGGAATGTTATAAGATAGAAAATCCTTCTTTTTGAACGCGATGAAATTACTTCAAGGCAGTGAAGGCGATATTGTGACTTGGTAATATAATAATCATATTGAATATGATGGCAACGATAAAGTGTAAAACTTTTTAGAGACTATACAATTCCCCATCGGCGTTATAGACTAATTAATCTCACGAAACAGTGGCAAATGTCAAAGTCTTTATGATACGCTGTAGATTAATTGAAGTAGACGAGACGAGACTTTCATACAAAAGAATGTAAATTCCTAACTACCGCCAACCAACTTTCAAAGAATCTATTCATTCAATAGAAAACTGGGAAAAATACAAGCATTGGATAAGAACTTTATAATAGTATTGCTTGTATTGTTATTATGATATCCATTGATAATTTGTGCCTAAATGGCCTCGGATATATAATATATTTATTTTTTTACAAAAAAACTAATACAAGAATACAGCAAGGCCATATTTGTATGAATCGATATCTTTAAAATATTTTATAGAACTTAGTAGTGCGTAATTTTTTAACTTTACGCACTTTGAACTAATTTTACTGCAGATATTTTGCAGTGTGACCAATTACGGCATTTTGTGATTAATCTATTATTAATAAATATTATTTCAAAAATTGACCAGTTTATATGTAATAATGAATCAACACAGATATGTTTAATGTGAATTTTTAATACATAGAATAATAAAAATTGTATAATTCTGATACATATATATATTACATAATATAAATACTAGTCAAAAATAGTCATTGGTTCAAATCCCACTCAAGTAATTTTTTTTTAAATTAATTTGATCGGTTATTACGATTGGGAGATCGCGAATAATATTAATAAAATCCCGATGGATCGTTTTGATCCAGGTTTACTCTGATTTCCTGGATTGTAAGGTAAATAATAAGGCGATTATTAAGACGTGCAGAGCCGCTCTGTCGGTGACGTGTGTTAACTAGTAACAGTTAAGATCGCAAAAAAAAAACACTTTTATTAAAAAAGCTCTTCGGGGTGTAAATAAAAATCCTACATTCCCCTTAAATATTTACAATAAGACTTCGTACTTCACCAAAGTAGTTTCGACATGAATATTATTTATTGGATTTCGTGTGATTATTCGGAATAAATAGATGTTTTTAATGATGTGCTATTTGATTTATGAAATACTTATAGGACACCTTTTGAAGCATGCAATATTGGAGAAAGCCTATGAATGAGAAATCCAAACACGGTTTAGACTGGTTTTATGTGTTCATCAACTCGTTTATAGATAGTTATCCACTTCCTGTTAATTGTCACTATCACGACACTTTTTTGTATTGTTTACGAGGGGGCGTAACCTGAATAAAGGGGAATACACGTCCTTACAGATGCACTGTTGGCAATACACTGGCGATACAGGATGCTGTCCGTGATACAAGAGCGCATGCGTCAGACACACGAAACAATATACCTAGTTATATTTTACCCAGAAAAAAGCCTACCAGTTATTATCGAAATGATTATTTTTTATTAATATGTGATTTTAAAAATATATTGGTCAAAGAAAATACTCCAACTCATCGGTTTCCTAGACGTACGTCGCGTCGCGTCACGTTATCGTGATAAAGAAATAAGCGTGTCACCCTCACTCAACACGTTTCTAGTGGCCACGGAGAGTGGTTGTGACAATACTTTGGCGATACACGCATACGCTCTCATTATACTATTATATCGAATACGGCCCTTGGTGAATTTTTCACAAGTAAAAAGCACCTTCTCCATAGATATTGCATTGCATATAAATAATTTCGTGTAAAGCCGTATTGTTGCACTCTTATCTCCTATTTGATAAAGGCATAAGTGTGTCTCCCTCACTCAACACATTTATGGTGACCCCTGAGAATGGTTGTGACAATACTTTGGCAATAATATTTTAAACATGTTATAGAAGTACTCATATGACATGTAGTAACAATGCATTTACCCATTTTACCGTGAAATATAACGTAATGAAGATATGAAGAGACATGTTTACAGTATAATGTTTGCCAGGTAACTGATGTTTTTGGCCACTTGATCCACTTGAACTAACCACGCATTTGGCCACTCATGCGATATCTTATGTATATATCTATGCGTAGATCATAAATACGGTGGTTGAGTTTTTTGTTAATTAGTGCCTCGCCAGAGGCACTAATTAACAAAAAAGACGAGGAAAACAAAAAACCGATCATAAGTGTATATAAGTAACTCTACTATCGTATTCATGGTGCACGTTTACGGTGACGTATGCATAGGAATCCATTTCTTAATATTGTCTTGAAGTTGTTACGGTGACGTACGCATAGGAAACAACTACTTTATACAATTGATAAGTATTTAATTATTATTATTTAAACTATGAATTTAAAAAAAATCCCCTGCCCCTTAATTACCTCATTGGTTTCATAGTTCATGGTGTAAGTAAGCAGTTTTGATATACATTTATATAATAGAATACGTATAAATTTGGTTAAAAAATATATTAACCAACCTAATAGATCAGAGGACAAGGTGTATGGCTAAAATACTGTGGTCATTGGTTCAAATCCCGCTGAAGTAAAAAGAAAACGATTTATAGGGTTATTACGACTAAGAGATCGGGAATAATATTAATGAAATCTTGATCGATTGTCTTGATCCATGTTTACTTAGATTTCCTGGATTATATGGTACTTTACTGAGGCAATTATTGAGTTGGGCAGAGCCGTTCTATGAATGTAATGAATAAAAAACTTCTTTTTTTTTACTTTCAATTGTTTTATGTGGAATCTCAAGTTTCTTCAAATCACAAGTATATTTTTTTGAGACGAATATCTTTTTGATATAATCGTTTTTTTATAAGGGCTTGAGTAAATATTGTCAGTTAAAAAGATATTAAATAAGATGTTTGGACAAGGCACGTGTTTTATTAGGGTGAAAATAATGATTATACAAAACCCATTATGTAGGTACATCAACTTACATTCTTAGAAGGCTGTAAAGGTAGAAATTCGAACAATCGATTATTGATAATCTCTCATCTGGGGAATTGAATTATATACTAACGAATATATTTTTTTTAAATATATTCTTAGTTATTTTGAGAGGGTTAAGAAACTATTGCGTGTGTGTGAAAGCATAGTAATATTTGCGCATCCAATTACTGAAGAGTAGTTTGCTTAGCCCACCAGATTGAACAAACATCGTATAACGTAATACGTGGTGTTCCCTTTTCAGTTTGTCTAATTATATAATCAAGACTATTATAAGAATGGCCTCTCAAATACTGCGAGAGAAATGCAAGCGATTCAATGTGATGCTCTTTCAGTCTTTCTGCATTTCATCATTGCGATTGAGAGTTTAACCGCATACCACCACATTTAACTTGATTTGTTTGTCAGAATAAGAAAATATTCCACCAAATTACTATTTAACTTTTGATTTAATCATTAATGATATTAATGAGTGATATGAATCAAAAAAACTCTTTTAAGCCGCATTATAGTGATGTACAAATAGTAATACCTACTCTTATTTAAAGCGCAGTTATTTTTAAAATACACGTTATTTTAAATTATTTTTGAACGGTAAAATCACAAAAAAAAATTATTAGCATCATTTTGTTACAAATTAAATAGTCAGTTTCAAACATTAAATATGAGATATTTAAACAAAATCATACTTTGTGTCTTATTCTTCCGTAAACTTTTCTTACAAACTTTTTATAATAATAAATATATACATGTCAAATAAGTAAGCAAAAAAATATATTATAAATATCACTTAATTTTTCCAAAAAGTATTTTTTTAACAACAATTATCATTCAATAATCCAGTATTAAATTATTGAATAATAAATACAAACACAATATTTATTCATAATTGTAAATGTTTATTTACCTATTACCTAAAAATTATTTATTTTTAAAGGTATTTCAATCAGTATAAAAATACTAAATCAATATAAATGAAACCAAATACATGTACATCAAAAATTATAAAAATAATCTTTACCAAATAAAATGTCGTATTTTTTTATTGAAATAATCAATACATAGTTATGTATATTTACAGTTTTTCTTTTGTGCTTTTATCTCTTATTGACGAACTAATATAATATTTGACACTTACTCTAAAACAAAAAGAGTGGGATTAATCAAGTTTTATTTCCAAATTAGTAAGGTATGTGTATTTTCAGTAATAGGTATATTGGCACTATGTCCTTGAACTTTAATTATCATCATTATTTGTTGGAATTTATTTTGAAATCCAATCTTCCTTTCATCCGTTAATGTGTGAAGGAACCTTGACTCCTTCTTGTAAAGGAGCGTCGCTGATGAATTAAAATCCTGGAGTGCTCGTATATGGTGCTATATATTTATAGCAGATGACTACGAAGTTACTTTTACTCCATCCCCTTGATTGGTGTTTCTATTGTCAATTGCTACATGTCAGAGTTTGGTTAATGGAGCGTGCAAAATATACGTTGGGTTGGGGTAACTTCACAATGTAATTTGCAGTAACGCGTTTGTAGCTATAAAATGTTAATAACCCCATTTAGAATGCATGTATTGTGTGCATTATTTTCATGATATATCACGAAAAAAGCTCCGAAATGAATGTAATCAGTTCAATCAAAATCCTGAACAATAGCTGCTGGTAAATTAGCTTGACATACAATTTATAAATAAATTATGAATCATCAATGCAAAAAATAATTCCAGTTCAATATAACAATAACGCAATATAAGGGATATTTATATTATATAAACTCTTAGTGTAATGAAAAACAAAAATAATAAAACTTTTTTTTTGTTTTCAACATATTCATTTTTACATATAATATTTGATAATATTGAATTAAAATAACATTTTTTTATCTTTTCAAATAATTCCGCCTTGTGGCCCAGTGGTTAGTGTAACGGATTCGTGAGTGAAGACTCCCGGGTTCGATTCACGGCACCGGAGTCACTTGGTAGATCTAGCTTAGCAAACTAGATCTTAAGTACTCATTGCTGTGTGGTGGCCTGGGAAACCATCTCTACTATATTCTCCCGTAAAGGCCAAGGTGGCCTGGCCAACCCCTTGTAAAGGGACTCCCGTCAATAGGGAAGGCGTCACGATATACATACAAATAATTCTTATTATAATATGAGTTGCAATATTATATCTTTTTAAATAAACCGAACCTAACGTAAATAACTATAAAATATTTCAGTTAAAAAGTTAAAGTAGGTTGGTATTCTCATTTATATTCTTTTGGTATAATATGTATTTTTGCATTCATTTATAATCTACTGATGAGTGGTTTAGTTATTCAAATTTATATATTTTAATTATTAATATGAAAAGATGTTAAAATAATCATTAAAATAAGTCATATTTTTTATTCATAAATATATCATAAAAAAGAAATTATTTTTATTTATTACAATTGTTAAATCAATACAATATACAAAAATTATAACTTTTTTTTAGGATTTTTTGCCTTCAACTATTTTTTATTATTTCAATTATACCTATATTATTATTCACTTAGCCAAAGAAATAACTCAGTCAGTGTACAAAAGTCAGAGCTCCAATTAAGTGTTGTGAGATCTTTTTATAGATATAAAGGAACTGGTTATAATCGGGTATTTATTTAAACACATTCCAGACAAGAAAATATCACTGTTGCTTGTATTTTGATGGCTTAAGTATTGAATTGATTATATTTTATATTTGTGTCAATATATTTCTAATATGGAATAATTGATTGATTGAGTTATAGTAATCACCCGCCTGAGATTAATAAATATTAATAAATCACCTATAGGGTATCAACGTTTTTTTACTTTTTTTCCAAGAATGTGTTATTGTATTTTCGAATAGTGATGCGCTTATTCAATGTATATTTATATATTTACAAGGCTGCAGGTGGGTTTGGATAAAATAAAGCCGATCTTCATACTGGTTGTACCAGTGTAACAAGGACCACACAACAGTCGGTCTTGTCAAGCAACAATGCCAGAGTATCACATTATATTATAGGGTCCCCAGGGACTCTGGTCCACCAACTCGATAGCGATCATACTTCCAAACAATATATATATAGTAGGAGGTTCGTATATAAGATATCCCATCTAAACTACCGTCCATTGATATACTGGCAATTAGTTGGAAAGATGCCATGCCTCACCCGAATGTTTCAATTAAAAATTTGTATATACATACTACTGGACAGATTGATCATTATTATTTCACGGATATGATTAGTTCAGTAATATTTCTATTAGTTACAATGTAGCCACTATGGTGTTGATGACATAAAGAGTGCGCAAATGAGTTGATTGCAGTCGTTTGATGCACTGAGTCATTTACCATTGCCAATATTGTATGGGGCTACGGTTCATTCAATCAGGATGTTCATTCGACTCGTGTGAAACATTTGTCTACTGTCGCTGTTATTACTATTACTCATTTTATATTGAGTTTTAAGACTTCTTTTATCCATTTTTCCATTTTGGTGTTAGGTGTCCGATCAAACAATCAATCTATTTGTCAAATTTTATGTATGCTTGTATGTAGCGATGTTTGGCAAATTTATTACACTGAAACAAATATTTTGACCAACGAATTTCACAACTAATTAATCGTTTACTATCCTCTTAATATAAAGGTGCCTCTAGAATCTAAAATCTAGACGATCAAAATTTGTCAAACAGCAGCGTGTATAATCAAACCAATTTCGAAAGCGGTGACTAATTTTGTTCATGAATCACTTAAAGGCCAGTTTCTTCAAGACGTATTAAATCTCAAGCTCGTGTCACTCGGCGATTTACGCGCCAAATGCGTATGTAGCTCGTGCTACCAACTGTCAAATCCTGGCTCGCCAATATCAAGGTGTTATAGCTAAATATCGAGCTCGTGTTATATTTCTCCCTCCTTGTCAGTTTCGTGATGAACTCGCCGCTTGGGCTCGAGTCGCCTGTATACAAGTTCTCTTGAATACTTGCGATACACACATCGGAATCGCTTGGCTATAGCTTTAGCATGCCCTGAAGAAATGTAATATTTGTATATGACACGAGATTCGTACAATCTCTTGCCAGTTAAAATCTCTTAAATATCTAATAAAACTCGATTTAGGGAGTCAAAATATTTCATCGATAAAATAATATATTGTTTCTAAGATAAGAATTAATTATATTTTGTACAAAAAAACAATTAAAAAAATGACCGCTAATCGAGTTGTATTATTGATATGATATTTTGGTCGTATTCATTAAATAAAAATATTAATATTAAAATATTAATATAGTAATATTAGTGTAGAGTAACTATATGGAAATGAGTGATATTTTTTCATTGTGATCGTAGTGTAAATATGTATATTAGAGTGGTTTAATGCTGGAAATGTATATACTATCGCATGATTTACATACTTAGCGTACTGTATCTGCGACCACGCGTCACATTTAGCCTTACGGCCCGTGTAACAAATCTCGAGCGCCCCGAATATACACATATTAAGCTCGTCGCGGTCTTTGACTCTATCGATCGTATTCAATAATGAGAGTGTGTTGCGTGCGGTGCGTATGCGTGTACACCAATACTACCAATCTCTAGTAGGCCAGCTCTATTCATATACGCACCAATGCTATCCAGCTCTAGCATGACTCACTGTCTTAAGACCCCAAAGAGCTTCATATGTGTATTATATGGGATAGTAAATAAAAACATAACACATAGCTGATAGTTAAATATTATTAAAGAATACACCATCAACCCAAATTTCCATCAAACAGTTTGATTACTTGAAAAATTTGTCAAACAGGCCTACCACGTCAAATAATTTAATCATTATATAAAATTTGATCATATTTTAAATATACAAAAGAGCGTGCCTTGTCAAAATCACGATTATGGCTCAAAAGGTAATTGGATAGAATATAAAATTATATAAAAACTGCTTGATTTTTTACAGGGTATTGTTAAAAAAACTGCAAGATTAGAAACCGATATTATGAATCTGAATGCGTCTCTTGCAGATGATGAATTTACACAATTTTCTTGTAAAAATGGCATTTTTGTTAACGACAGTTGAATGATATTCTGATGAGGAAGTTCTTGGAAATTTTTCCGTACAACTTTGTGAATCCACTACGGCTTCACTTTTTATCATCAACTCACTTCATAAACCTTGATATACTCAACACGATTAAAAATACTATCACTTACTCAAAAATATTTTTGTATTGCAATTCATTTGACGATTTCCTTTAATATTTGTGTATTCTAATATACTATAACTAATCATAATAAAATATTGATTTGGACAAAAACTAAATAATATGAAGAGCATGGAATTTTTTCCATGCTATCTACATATTGTTTTTTTCATGTGAAAGAATAAAAATCCATTGAAAATTAATTTTAGTTATTAAGTCTTCGGAGATTAAAATAATGCTTATGTAATTATTCATTCATGGAATTTTACTAGACAAATTTTAATTAATTTATTAATCTAATTTATTTTAATATTAAAGTCGATATAAATTTACTGAGCATTGATGCTATTTTATGATTTTTATGGCATATTTATCATCTTCTTAATGGGTTTTTGAA
The DNA here is from genome assembly GCA_022606485.1 of Agraylea sexmaculata. Taxonomy (NCBI): domain Eukaryota; kingdom Metazoa; phylum Arthropoda; class Insecta; order Trichoptera; family Hydroptilidae; genus Agraylea; species Agraylea sexmaculata. The sequence continues at coordinate 20,366 of JAGTTH010000595.1, forward strand.
ATTTTCCTTTGTGCCTTATCTGAAACTTTTTGTAAAAACAACGCGTATAGCTTTTATTCAGTACACCCATTATTATAATTATTTATTTATTTTAATACAATACATACAGAATAATGTAAATTAAAATTTCAGACTGAAATATCGCAATATGTTTTATATTCATAATCTGAAAGGAGTTGAATGGCAAATTGTATATATTGAAAATATAAAACATATTGAGAAAAAAATCGACATTGATTGTAAAATCAAACACCTTATCCGATAATTTAAAAAAAGAATAATTAAGGATTTTTTTCCATCAGATTTTTTTAATTTGGTCTGAGGTTGGGTTTAATAATAACATATTCATACATTGTTATGATAAAAAAAACATATTGATGGTTTAAGTTTTTTAATTATAGTGGAATTTCATAATAAATGGATTATAAGTAGTATGGGAAAAAGTAATTGTAGTATGTTCTTATGAGTGTTGAAAAGTTGATAGGAATACAAAAGTTGCCTCGAAGTTGGCTCGAGTGTTAAAGTTGCAGGTAGAAAATGGTTCAGGCGCTGAAATTAGCACGTACACATATGTAGAGTTGTTCTAAGGACAACCGAAGTAGGTTGTTCTTATTGTGTAGTTAGTGTAGTTGTAAGAGAAGAAAGGCTTCTTTGTATTATAGTAAAGACTTTGTCGAAAGAAACGACAATTGTTTATCAGGATTTACGGTGAGAGGGAATTTTCTTGTCGAGTTGCAACACAGACCAACTTTCAGCTCGATTTAGATTGCGACCAACTCGAACACAGATATGATGAGGGCCAATTCCTCTTATTCGCACCCCTGAATAAATAAACCTAACCAACTTTATAGATTTTGTCCTCTAGTTTACTATACGAGACCACTCATGCCTGAAAAATTTTCAATGATAACTTTATGTGCGTTCTGGACCGACTAAACTATCAATTATGTTGATCACACACATAAAATAAATAATGTTAATCACACACATAAAAAAATTGTAGATTCATTCTTTAGGTATATGCATTTTTATAGTCTCATATAAATAAAAAATAATAATTAACTAATTTCACAGTTTGGCTAACCTGTTTGTTAGTGGAAACCATATTTCATTCGGATAAGAATAATATTCCATATGTTATCAGTTCATATTACTCCAAATAATAACGGTTGAAGCATTAACAATACCTTAACTGTGTAATAATTTAATGATATTTTAAAATATTTTCAATTTATTTAAGTCCACTCTGTTTGAGTGTTTTAATTATTAAATTTAATGTAAGCCATATTTATCTCATTTACATGTTGAAAAATTCTATTCTTTGCTTATAGTATAGTTATATAAAGATATTAAATTTTATATCATTAACAAGTTTTTGTAGTATTGTTTAATTTTCTTTTTGTTTTGTCTCATCGATTATCATCAATACTTTCAAAATTCATTAGATTAAAATAATAAAGCCCAAATTATATTAATTTCCCCATTTGAAAGTAAATCTAAAAAATATTTGAAACATTTATGTAAATCGATATTTATATACGATACACAATAATATTACATGTAATTAGTTTCTTAAAAATGTTACATTTTCTTTATAAATGTTAAAAAAATAATGAAAAATCTACTGAAGTTCAGTCTCTGAAGACATTTGACATTTTTCACAAAACAAGCTGATAGATATTGTTTCTCTTTGTTCATTTTAACATCATATTGAATTAATTTAAATGTGATTGCAAGTGTAATAATATTATGAAATATGACTGGCCTAAGTCTGAATGCATTTGTGTGCATAATATTGGCCTTGCAATACTCGGGTATTAATATTTAAAGGTAGACTGGTATAATATCTTGATCTAGATATAGGAGATGGTGGTTTTCCTGAATAGTTTTTGCTCTTTTCCCAATTCGATTTTATCGTATAGCATTAAGTGATACGGGAACGTGGTGTGCCTAACTGAGTGCACATTTGCAGATATTATGCATCACATACTATTTCTTACTATACACTTAATAAAAGACATTAAAATTTTAATATGACTTACTTATTATTAGTCAATGGCATTGAAATATTTATATAAATTGTCCTTAACACACATTATACGGGGTGGGTTTATATAAAATGTTATTTTATGTACGTGGAATTGGTTTTATTTCTATGGGTCAGTAACAATTAAACGTACCTACAAAAAATCCAATATTAAGTTAAATATGTGGTGTTACTCTTCTAGAAAGTAATATTTTATATTGATAATGAACTTTAACATTAAATGAAAACCGAACTTTTAAATATTTGCACCAAAATATGCAGTCGTTCAATATTATATATATTATATTTTAAAATATATATTTTCTTCTCTCCTCGGTGATTTGTGGATACGTATATCCAATAAACCAATATATATATATATATATAGCATATATATATAAAGAGTATATATATATATATATATATATATATATATATATATAGAAGTGTGTGTATATATATATTGTTTTTATACGTGGCCGGCACCACTATATGCGCATATTATACATATACTTCACACACAGTCCCTAGATATAGACTAGTCCCTAAAGAATAAGACATGTGGCTACAAATACTGTAGTCATGGGTTCAAATTCCGCTGAATTATTTTTTTTTAATTTGATTTGATCGGTTGCTTCGACTGGGAGATCGGGAATAATGTAAACAAATTCCTGGATTGTAAGATAAATACTGAGGCGATTTTTAAGTCAGGCAGAGCCGCTCTGTCGGTGACTTGTGTAACTAATAATAGTGTATCTTTGTGTCTAAAAAACCTCCAAAAAGCTCCATTGGTGATCTTGGTTCTCTAGTATTCTATAGAACTGTTTTATCTTATTTAATAAAATTAAAAAATATATACAGGCTATGGTCACCTGAAACATTGTAGTTCAATAATCCGACAATCGAGAGCAACAATTTTTTGCTTATAAAATCATCCGAAATGATCATGTAAATTGTTTACATAGCGACACTATAATAAGTGAAAATTGTTGTTATGTTATTAGGTGTAAGGTTAGGTTAGGTTAGGTTATGTGACAGATTAACAGTATGAGAAATATATTTTTAAGTTCGTTTGTACGAGTACGTGTATGTTTAAATTTATTATTGGATTGAATTATTCTATATTTTATTTTTCAATTGAATAAAAAAATAATATATGTAGTCTTTTAAATATAATAGATGGTGATGGTTGTTGTACTTATGCAAGGATATTAAATAGGATGTATGGTTATTGTACCGGGAATGGCACATGGTCCCTATTGGTCGATACTTTGACTTTCCACTTTTATAAAGCGGAAATAATAATGTGCCAAGTCTACAATTATATATTATGTAATAAAAAGTGTTTGAAAATAATATATTGTATTTATCCTCAAGGGACTCGTATTGCATTGTAAGTAAGTTGTTCATACAAACAGCTCATAGAGATTGTTTATGAAAACTTATAAATCTATTCATTAAAGTACGGTTCAAGTCACGTTTGGCTACAAAGTAAGTTTTGGTGTACAGGTAGGAAAGTTAACACAACACAATTGCCAACACTATTTTTCACACTTTTATATTTTTCTAAAAGAAAAGGAATATTGCACACCTGGGCAATACTTTCGACCGGTTGCATTTGCGGTTTCTACTCTTTTTATATTCAAAGAAACAGTACAATCGTTCCATAATGTTCTCTTGTCCATTTACTTTATTGGATTTGCTAGCTAACAATTCAATGGGTTACTAACACAAAACGTACCTACAAATTGACAGCTTACAAATATATATTTCTTTACTCCAAATATTTGTGTTTTGGGATTGTATTACATATGTATTACATTATTAAATGATTGTATATTTTGATGCAAATTTATAGATTTTATCTTTTGTTGTAATTTGTCGATGACATAATTATATATAAAATAGGTTCTAGGTTGGTAATTATATTAATTACCCATCGTAATGTATCACCTTAAATTAAACATTTATAATAGATTTTGATGTGATTACTATAACCATTATATAATTTATTGTATATTCAATAATATTTTTTTTATTGTATGAATATTCAAATCTCACGCGGATTTATACTAAATTTGCAGTATGGTTTTATTTATATGAATTTGATCAGTTGGTGAACTACAATTACACAAAATCCTCATATAAATAAATGACAATAAAGGAAATTTTAATCACAGCTGGTTTCGTTTAATATATCATATAATTTCTTGAACAGGAAAATTAATATGAGTGTACGCGAGGGAAAATACCAGTTTCGCGGAATATTTATTATAAATATACAAGTGCTCTACTAATTTTGAATACAAATAAAGGGTTTCTCAGAATAAAGCGGTATTTGAAAATTTATTAATTTAAAATATAATGTGGTTAGATAGATATTTTAAAGGCAAATTCATTGTAGTTTCAAAACTTTATGAAACGTAATATGTATTAAAAGAATTTCTAATATTCTATGGAGAATTTTCGGCAAAGTTGTAGAAATCTCCGGAAACCGGGTCAAAATCTTTTACATCTTTCACTGCACTTCGATAAATGAGTACATAAATATAGTATCTATAATATAAAAGTCTGATAGTTTACTAGCTACTTGTAAAGTATGAAAAGTATGTTTCTCATTTGTGATTTATAGATTTTAATTATTTTCAACTAGTTGAGTGTAATTCTTAATGTGATTGAATCTTTAGAAATACACATCAGTAGGTTTTGTATTATGAGGATATGTTTCAGTATAGAATTGGTCTCATATTTCCTGTCGACAAGAAGTCAGCCTTTTCGTATATGTGCACTTTTCAATTACTAAATGGAATAACTTTTGTACGACTCGCCTTTCGATACTAGAACTTGCATTTTGGTGATTAAAGATACGATCGCTACAAACAACTATAAAAAATAAAAATGTTGAATTAATACATTTGGTCAACGATGCTTCTTCTTAATACTATTATAATCAGCGTAATAACCCAGGGGATAAGTAGCGTGGCTACAAATACTGTGCTCATGGGTTCAAATTCCAATCAAGTGAAGAATTTTAAATTTATTCGATCGGTTATTATGGGAGATCGGGAATAATATCATTAATCAAAATCCCGATCGATCGAGGATTACTCTGATTTCCTGGACTGTAAGGTAAATACTGAGGCGATTATTAAGTCGGGCAGAGCCGCTCTGTCGGTGACCTGTATAACTAGTAATAGTTAAGATCACCAACAGACAATGAACACGTTCTTGTGTATAAAAAATCCTCTCTAAAAAAGATCTCGGGGCGTAAATAAATAAATAAATAATAGGACAAATTTTTTCTTTTATTTTTGCGATAGTCCATTATTTTTCTAACTATTTGAGTAGTTCCAAGTGCAAGTATCCAATTTAATTTTAAAAATCGTAGATATTTTCCGATGAAAATCAAAGCATTGTGTATAATTTTTATTTTCTTCAGAGCATTTTTTATCGGATCCTCAAATTTTTCAATCAATCAACAGAAGAAGTATAAATAGCTTAGATACATAAGTTATGTTTTTAAATATGAGAGTTTATAAAAACATACAACTGACTTTTATGATAAAATGTGTAATTCTTAAAAAAAATATTGATAAACAGGTCAAAGCATTAAATTAATGGTGTTTTTGGAAACAAAATTGGCCCACTATATTGTGTATTTTATACGTAAACAATTACCCACAAAAAAACCTTAAATATTTATAATATAATTTTGTTTAATTACCGTAACCATAATTGATAATATTTAAAAAATATTCCAACCTGTATATAATTTTATAGTTTTGTTTATTTTTAATTATTATTATAAAACGTGCTGGATTAAAATATATCATATGATTTAAATATTTATTTATTTAAATAGAGCCGTGGATTGTATTATATTATTATGTAAGCGGGAGAATTTAGGGCGTATTTATCAATCGAGCTATATTTTTGTTTAATTACCGTAACTATAAAAAGAATAAAAATACTTAAAATAAGTCCATCCTGTATATAATTTTATTGTTTTATGTATTTTTATTTATTTAATTATTATAGAACCTGCTGGATTAAAATGATCATATGATTAAAATATTTATTCAAGTGGAGCCGTGGATTGTATAGTATTATTATGTAAGCGGGAGAATTTAGGGCGTATTTATCAATCGAGCTTTCTACATATAATTTTCACACATCGTCATATAATTTAGCAGCAGCCACAGAATACTCGAATTTGGATCTCTGCTATAGATAAATTCACACACATTTGGGCACCAGGCTTCTGTGTAATACATAGGAACACTTTTGAGTACACGGAATATTATGTGAAGCGCGTCCTCACTCTAATGTATAATTTATACCAGACGACTAAGAAAAACCACATGTAAACGGCTAAATTATGGCAACATTACTTGTATCTTTAGATAATGAAATTGCTTCTTCGTGTTTTTATTAACAAAACACTATATGCTAAATTACCCAATTATTATCAGCGTATAACTAAATCGTACTCGTTGAAAATACTTGAACTTCACTCAATGTACACTGAGTTGGAATTATCAGTGAGAGTAAAAAGTAGGTTGGTTCAGGTTGAAACATTTTTATCTTTATGCAACAATTTCTTGTACTTGTGTCAAATACATAATTATAGTAGCCAGTTATTTAGAATACCTTATTTCAAAAGATTATTATTAGATACGCGATAAAATAAAATTATGGAATAGTCATCAAAATATACATATTAAAAGACTGTCGTTACAATTATACTAGAATAAATTTACTTATTCTACTAGAATGGAATATTTAATCTAACTAACGAAATAAAATTATTTCATAATCGTTTTTTTTAATTCAAAATAAAACAATGCAGTGTGGTATTTGATTAAATAAGAATATTTATAAAAGCGGTAGATGTCCGTCTAGGATAAAATAATATATATATATATATATATATATATATATATATATATATATATATATATATATATATATATATATATATATATTATTATTTATATATATATATATATATATATACATAGTGGACTTGAATTTAAACATTATTTGAATTTTACAGAAACAGCTTTTTTTTAATTTTTAATTTTTAAGTCCATCCTGCATAAATAATTTCAAAGTAACCATCGTAATAGCTCAGGGGATAAGACGCGTGACTACAAATACTGTGGTCATGGGTTCAAATCCCGCTAAAGTAAATTATTTTAAAAATTGATTTGATCGGTTATTACGACTGGTAGATCGGAAACAATATTAATCAGGTCGTTTTGATTCAGGTTTACTATGATTTCCTGGATTGTAAGGTAAATTCTGAGACGATTATTATGTCGGTGACCTGTGTAACTAGTAATAGTTAAGATCACCGATAGAAAATTAACACGTCGTTGTGTATAAAAAAGCCCTCTCAAAAAAGCTCCATCAGAGATGTAGGTAACAGTTTTCTATTAATAGAAAAAGTCTTATAAATGTCATGTATATATTAATTCGCCGTTGTCGCTAGATATTTATCTGATATATTATAGAATGATAATCAAACTGTGAAATAATTTTTAATAAATTCTTTATACCTACCGTTTCTACTGAGTCCATTTTTTGTTGTACAAAGCGTATTTTGGTTAAATTTCTTTCGTCGTCGATAGTTTCGGTCGAGGCGCCACAGTTTTACAAAATGTTTTGAGGACGGTCGTAGAGGACGGAATGGATATCTTTGGCCATGTGTCTAGTATGTTGAGATATTCTCTTTAAAGAGGGAATACTATGCTATGTATATATGCCCAATGTATGGTTGTAGTGTGTGGTATAAAGAGAAGAAGGCCTTTTGAGGTCCCGTCCAAGTGAGTGTCTCTTTTTCAGTCGTTCGCCTCATCCGTTACGACTACTGCGATGGATCTTTTGCTTGCCTGGGGAAAATCCTTTGACCTGCCACAAATCCTTTTTTCCATTCCACATCGTTGCCTTTGCATAGTCTCACGCTAAATTCCAAAAGGCAAAAGCGGTGTTTTTATACAAGCAAATGACACACGTATCTATATACTAGTGACAAAGCCACGTGTGCTCTGTTTTCTTCGAACCACCAACGATTTTATCTAAACTGATCTCATTTGTAGAACATGTCACACATGATATGCTCATTTCCCATCGTCACTCGATGTATGAAATAACCTCGGTATGTGAGGAAATTTAAACTAGTATAACGTCACTACACATTTGGAATGACTTTTGATATCAACTCGGAACCTAATACTATGGACTACGTTTATAAATAAAAATAAATAATAACTTTATCCAACGAAGACAAAAATTCACATTCTAAATAATTACCATTATTTTAAAATAATTTCTGACCGAACCAACTTTGATTTAGTTTTCAGATTTAGTGATAAAACAATACATCTTAGGAATAAGATTTAAATGGACAGAATATAAAAAAATATTTAACCTATAACTAACATGGGAATTTTTATTTTTATTTGACATGAGAGTATTAATATTGAGTTATAAAAAGTATGGGGAAAAATTAAAAAAAAAACATTTACAAATACATATGACTATGATATCTTGTTGTTGTATTTAAAAACCCGTTCATATTGTAATATATTCAATTTTAGGTTCAAATTTTTTTATAATTTAAATTACCAATCATTAAAACAATTTTTTTTTGTATATATTTTATCGGATAGATATTTTTTGTAATTTGCATTATTTTAATACAAATACAACCAGAACTTTCTGATTACATATTAATAAACATTTTTCTGGAAATTCATATTATAAATGTGAAAAAAAGCAGTTATTATTATTTTTTAATGGAAATAAATATGCAACGCCCAAATTGTGAATAATTTAATATATGTTACAAAATTATAAGCAGTTGTTTTTATATTTTTATTATATATAAATACATATTTTTATTGATTATGTCAATTCAAATTAAATTTAGTTTTACCCAAATAAAATATTTAATATTTTTGTTATTTAAAATAGGTATAAAATATTTTTTTACACCAAAAATTTGTTTCTATACATAAAAAAATAAATTCGTAATAAAGATTAAATGTTTTTCAAATACCATAGATATACATATATGTATAGATGTATTAAATCATCATATAGATTTTCATAGATTTATCAGTTCTAAATTATTACTTATACAATTAATATATATTAAGAATTCAGTTTTTTCATTAATAATGAACAGAAACACACTTTTGTATTTAACAATCCATTCAAAAATTATCATCTGAAGTTCTGACGCAGAGGTGTTTTATTGAGTGGGTATTTCATACTTATTACATGATATTAAAAGTTCATTATTTATAGCCTGCTTTCAATCTAAAACTTATCTTAAAATAAGAAATCACACATCATATATTGTCATGCATAAAGTGATGGATATGTTTGAATCTTGCTCGTAAAGTATGTAGTGTGATGCATAAACCTTAACGACGAGACTGTAAAACCTTCATAACGATACTTTACGATAACAATTTTATTCTTTTGCGGCCTGATTATAGTTTGTTCCTTCATGCAGACATTAAATAATGCTTTCGTAGACGACGCCTCATCGATTATTGAGTCATCAAAATAGTCATATCTTTAAGAATTATGACATGGGTGGGTAATCGCCCATAGTTATCATGAACCACTTGGGAATATTGAGAACAGAAAATTACAATATTATCATTATTTCAGCATTGATATATTGAAAAATAAATTTTAAATAATGATCAATAACTATTAGATTTTTTGTTATTACTAACTATGGTATTTATTATTGAAAAAAACGTGTTGTCGCTATAACCTTAAAGTAGATTTACAACTTATAAATAATTTCAATGAAAATTAAATTATAAAAATAAGTTAAGTAAATAACTCAATGAAAAATCCCATAGAAATGTGCATCATCAATTTAATTTTTTTTTTACTTAGGACAAGAAATGTGGACGATAAAAATAAATGTATACTGAACAAAAAGAGTGATTTTGTTATTTACATGAAAACTTTTATTTATTCGAAACTGGGAAAACTAACTGAGTCAAAAGGTTTTCATTACATGAAACAACTAATTCTCTTTGGATAATTTAAATAATTTCAACCCATTTTAGTTTTTTTTAAATACTATATGTATTGTATAATAAATATTTAAAAAAAATGATTATATTGACGTCTTTGTGGAATGCCACACTAGTAAAAATTATTATTTTGTAAACGCCACATTTTTTCAGTCTCTGAAGATAGATTTATGTACGGTTGGAAGTACTCATGGTTTGAAGTACAGTATCGTATTCTACAATAAATAAAAAAATAAATACACTTATCTGTTTGTGAAAAAAGAAATTGTAAAGGAATATATACATAAGTGGGGTTTTTCAGAATATGTCGAAGTCGAAGAGTTAGTTGACTTGGAACTTTGAGCCTGGTTTGGCAGTTTTCAATGATCAACGATGGACTTTCGAGTCTCTGTATTTTTATCTTAATTTGTTTCGAGAACTTTCAGAAAGCTTTCCGAGACTTGGAGTTCATGTTTTATAGTTTCATTCGAACGCCCGCTTAAAATGTGTATATTAACATACTATGTATTTTTAATCATTAACTTAAATCATATGAAAGTGAAGTTGAAAAGTGAAAATTTCAGTGTCAAAACTTTTTGTCTTAATTTAAATTAAGGATGAAGCTTTGTTTCACTCTTATTATTATGTTACATTAAATACAAATGCTAATTACGGGATCTTTATAATTGATTGGTGTGTGTGTGATTTTCAACTCAACATTTTCTGAAAAGACCTTCCCTGTTAGCTTGGTGATAATTAGGACTTGTCGAGAAAGGGTTGGCATTTTGAAATATATGACAAGTAAGTTTTTAAAGGATTAACTTTGGGGTCGAGGTGTTGAGTGTTACGAATTTGAATTAATTAGCGGTGGAATATTCGGACAAGTGTCGCAGTTCTCTTAAACTCCCTTCACAATCATAATACCTTTTTGTCCAAGAATTACGCTAGCTTAGCAATTATTTATAATTAAATTTTACATCACAAAAATTTTAATATATATATTTTTAATTCCTCACTTTATTTATCTATTTTTTTAAATACTGGTTTCATAGTAAAATTTTAGGCATTCACAAAAATAATGAAAAACCCAGTTGTTAATTTGAAACCTACGTACGTATGTATGTATGTATGTATGTACTCTCTTACCAAGCATTTTTTTTATTAAATTACAATAGTAATGTAATGTAAGTAAAGTACAAATATGTAATTTTTTTTTTGTATACGGTTGAATAAAAAATTCCAATGTAGTTGTTGTTAATTATTATAATTTTTTAAAGTTACCCTTAGAATTAAATAAATTTAAAAAACCATTAATAATTACTGTAAATATCAATTTTATTGTATTATAAAATAATTTTAAATTAGCCTTAGAGTAATATGTCTTTATATATACATATGCCTAAATTTAATTTTAATTTATAGTATATAAAATATTACTGATTTTACAAGTAGTAGGGATATTAAATATACGATTTGAATTTTTAAGTTATTGAATAATATCGAGAAAAAGAAGTCAAAATATTTTTTATCACGATTTATATATTATAAAAATATATTTAATAAATACAATGAAATCATAAATTTTATTTAGAATTCATAGTTTATTAACAATTTCAGCCAAGAGAAAAACAGTTTTTAACTATCCATTATTATAGAGCACTGCGTATTGCTTATTATTATTTGAATCTTTGGATATTAACGCAAAAATCTTAAAATATAACATTAAAAATAATATTTATTTACTATTTTTGAAATTTGGTTTCAAATTTGTGGTTTGTCCCGTGAATATCATATAGTGTACTGTGTAAATATTAGTAAAGTAATAAAATAATCAAACAATACACAATACACTACAAATAACTACAATACACCCACTTGGACCAGGCCTGTTTATTAGATGTCCATATAAAATATCATTTTTTTTATAAATTGAGTTAATTATTAGCGTGTAAATATTAAACCAGCATTCGTTTTACATTTTGTATTAAAAAAAAAAAAGGGATTTTATAATTAATTATTTACGAAAAGGCGTAGTTTTATACCACTTGAAATTTAATCACTTTTCTTAGTAACGCCATCACGTAGCAAATCGATCCGATCGTTCTCAATTCCATTATAAATAGTAGAGTGAAAAAAGGAACAAATTGTTTGTAATTTGAAAGATTCAATCGAAACAAGTCGTCGCAGAAAAACGAGTCTGTTTCGGGATCAGAAGAGACAAGACAAGACAAGACATTGTATAAGTAGTAGTGCAAGAAGAAGAAGAAGCTAAGGGGCTATTTAAAAATTCAATTAGAACAGCAGAAGCGGACAAGGACAAAGAGATTTTCTCTCTGTCCAGTTTGCTGGTGGCTTGTTAAAGTTTTAACGCTTTTCCTCTCTTGTCAAGATTTCATATTCTTGCCCCTTCGTATAACTGAAAATTATGACATCGCTGCATATAACAGACACAACCTTCTTCTACTACAGCAGTTTGCATCGAAACAAAGGTAAACAGCACTTTCTATGCTGTACATACTCTTCATAAAAACCTTTGTTTGAAAATATCACGAAAACACTGTATGACAATAATAATAATCAAATTAAAAATTAAAAACCGATTACTTCAAAATAAGCCTGTTTATCACCCAACCAATTGGTTTCCAAGTTAAGTTTGAAATAAAACGAATAGAACCAGTTATAAATTACAATTTATTTATTATGCATAAGTTTTTACAATGATTGATAGAACAATACATCTTTGGAAATAGACTTAGGTGTACAGAGTGTTTACATCTTTTTACCTATAACTAACATGAGAATGTTTTATTTAAATTTGACATGAGTAAAAGTATTTAATTATAGAAAGAATGGGGAAAAAAATAAAAACCCATTTACAAATTTGAAGATTAATAAATAATAACAACGATAAAAGCAATATTAACAAAACAATTACAAAATATAGTGCTTAAAAACTAATTAACAAATTTATTAAAAATTATACATTGCAGATACAAATAACTTAGGTGTAATCCAAACTCACGACCCTTGGATTATCGAATCATAATTTTTTGATGCGATTGAGACTAATTTATTGGTTTGGAAGTGAATTATTTTATACATATTATTTGTTCTATACATTTTGTAAAAACTAAAGCTTTCCTCTCATCCTACTTAAGTTTTTATTTCTCAATATTTCTGTTTTATTCACATAGTATTAAGTATTCGTTTTTATGTTTCTTATTCATTATTTTAATTACCAATTGTAACATCTCATTATAATGTATCAGACATTGTATGTAGATTATATTTAATATGAAAATCCTCGAAGAAATTGTATAATAATACAAAAATCCTACTTAAGTGGTTTATTATTCAAAGCAACTGTAAATTAATACTAATTTTTCACTACCTAACAGTTTTGTCAATAACCATCCGGCATGTGCCAGGAAATTCTTTCCTATCTGTTGGATCATTAATAGTTCCCCCCTAGATTATGTCGCTTGTAATAATGTGTCGGGATTTTTTATCTCTTAAATGTCTTTATCATGTGTTTAATAGTGTATATTTGCATACAATGTGTAGTAATAGTTTGGTGAGAGCTCATTTTTATGCGGCCGAAACATCGTTTATCTGAAGCGACATCTTGGTCCCTACGTGAGATGGCCGTAAATCATACTGACTCACTATCTTTTTATTCACTTTACTCTCACTTGGCCGTTTGCCATATTATCAAATAGGACTGGATGTGAAAAGAATAAAAAAAATGCTGATATATATACTTGGGAAAAGACCACATAGATATTCAAAATGAACAATGAGACCTTAAATAGTCTTCGTCTGCTGAAAGATGCATGGTGATACTTTTAAGGGCAAGTGCTTTACTTTACAAGTGCTGGACAGTTTTACCTCTGGACAAAAGGAATATAAAAATGCCACGATATGATAGAGCATGTTAAGTCTGTTAACACTATTTTATTGAATAACTATCACTGCTTTAAGAATATTGTTAAAGAAAGTTTTTGTTCAAAAAGAGTGGTTTTTTAGACATTTTTACATTTTTGTACAATCAAAACAAAAAGAATACAAAAATTGAATCACCAGTGACAAAATTGAAACATGAATTTTAGAATAAGTATTGTTTATTTACTATTCATATTGTAAATATATGTGTATGTATATCCATATATATTATTTATTACAGAGAAGTGTGAAAGGGAGAATGGTAAATTTATCTTATCATTATCACACTGTAAATATGTATATTTATTAAAATTTTTAAGAAGAACAAGTATGGATATACATATTTATATATAATAACATTGCAGATAGATATTTTGTTATATATTGGTAAGTTTATAATGTAAAATTTGTTCAAGAAAAACCCGGTTGAATTAGGTTAGATTTTTCCACATTGTAAATATTATATAAAATATTGTCAATAAAATTACAAAAAAAACCCTAGGGCCTGCTAAATTAATGGATTCCCAGACATACGTCACCGTTAATACTATAGTACAGTTACTTAGCTACACTTATGATCGGTTTTTTGTAAGGTAATGCCTCGTCTGAGTCATTAATTAACAAAAAAACTGATCAAAAGTACAGAAAAGCAACTCTATTACCGTCTTTACGGTGTACGTTTACGGCGACGCACGCCTAGGAATCCCAAGCTTTAGAGTATACCAAAATATTTTTTTTTTGATTTTAAGATTTTCTTAGTTTACTTGAATGCCTCATATGTGTTCCATCCCGCTTTGCAAAGTAAATTACGTTGATTTCGCCTCCAGATTCAGTTGTATTGTTACTTAATTATTCCTAATTATTTTTATTAACCAAACCTAACTCTGCAAAATCACACAGTCATATTTTGTTTGAAAATAATATGAATATTATTGTTCATATTAATGGGACATGTTTTAATATATATGTTTAAAAAATAGACACGTGTATGCAGTGGCGTATGTTGAATTTTATAATCAATATATTCAGCACAGCCTTCGATATGATGTACTCGTTATTAAATTATGTGGTAAAGGGGGATGTTTTTTTTTACCATTGAATACAGATCCTTATAATATTTCCACACAACTGCGTGTATAAAAATTCACCCACGAGTACGAATTTACGTATCAAGATAAAATATTTTTTTGTATGTATATATATGTTTGTGTACTAATACCTGTGTACATAAACATATATATATATATATATATATAGTATAAATATATATATATATATATATATATATATATATATATATATATATATATATATAGTAAATATATATATATATATATATATATATATATATATATATATATATATATATATATATATTCATATATATACTAGTGGTCCTCGAAATACCCATTTTATTCGTTCCGGGATCATCATCGTATGTCAAAACAATCGTATCGTATAATAAGTCCTAGCAAAAGAATGGTTTTCTTGACGTACCACGTGTTTTTGAAATTTGAGGGTAAAATAAATAAACTAGTAATAACGCACATAATAAATATTAATTGATTATTAATTAATTTTTACACAATTCTGGCGCGATCAATTCTAGTAGTATCTTCCATAAATGAAATATATATATATATATATATATATATATATATATATATATATATATATATATATATATATATATATATATATATATATATATATATATATATATGAGTATATATATATATATATATATATATATATATATATATATATATATATATATATATATACATATATATATGTATAGTTGAAGGTACAAACATGATAGTAACATATTCGTGTAAACTAGCATTGTCTGCTATTATTGTGTTTACAGAAGGTCACAGCAGTAAACACAAGTCATGCGGTCAAAACAGTGATTAATTGATAATGTGTATTGAAAGTGGCGGCAGGTGTATGGATTATAATCCCACACATCTGATCCGATATTGAACGCTTTTATATTAGGTTAGGGTTTAATTAATTTTCAAATTCACTCGATTTGTTTGCTCTAACGTCAAACACGGGCCAGAGATCGCGACATAATAATATATCCAGGCTTCAGCTATTTGTTTAATGTAAATATTCGGCATCCCTAATACATCTATGTACATACATATAATGTATACGTTGAAAACTCAATTTAATTACGTTCTTCATTAAAATATATTACAGTGTTAGATTATACAATTATTAATTTAAAAAGTACAAAGCGTCGTAGATGCTTTTGGGTTTTAAGTACTAAAAGCTTAACTCAGATTATGTTGATTCGGGATTGATTTTCCTGTCAAAATATGATTCTAAACTAATAGTGTATTAACTATAAATTAAAGGAATTGTTGGGTTACAATAATTAATTAATGAGTATGAAATTAAGCCTATAGACATTGTATTTAAACTTATTTTGACATGTGGATCATTATTTTTGATAGATTAAATTATGTTACAATAATCATATAATAATATATGGGAAAAATTATATTATAATTACCCACTTTTTACATAATAAAACAAAATAAAAAATATATAAATACATTTAAAGAAATGTTACCCTGACATTTTATTTGTTTAAAGTTACGTTTCCCTAAATTATATTTTTTATAATTTTGTGGGTTAAACGAGAAGTTTATCATTTAACTTAAATCTATGATAAATGAATCAATGAAATAATTTTGATAAAAAATGCTAGAAAAAGCTCGCCTTAAATCGATGTCATATACTCAAATTAAATAAAATCGTACATATTTATGTACATAAAATATCAATAATTAATGTGTACATTATATGAAAGCTAAAAAAAGGTTCATTAAAAAAAGCAAAACACAAAAAATATATTGTTGAAATTGTTAAATTCACTAATAAATTTATATTGAGTAAATGATTTTCTTCAAATATCTCTAGATATTTTTTCGCAGTTGAAGAATTTCCGTGCCTTTTCAATAAAAAATCGAATATTGAGAAAACGGTTTTTTTTAATAAATAACTCCTTTACGTAATTTTTCTATTTTATGAAATTCCATCAGTCTTATAAAAAGATATTTTTAAAGTTTTAGAGAGAGCAATTTAAAATATGGAACTATCAAATTGGGAACTTGTCGTCGTTGAATTACTCACATTAATAATCCACCAATGGTTGTAATTTTAAGGTCACCATAAAAATGAGCTCAAGTGCGGTTTTGCACCTCTTAAAAGTTTCAACTGTGATGGTGTAAATTGTCGTTACGGTCGTTAACTGTAAACCGACCAACTCATATAAATAACTAACAAACGGACATTTTCATCTTCTCTTCCCTGAAGTATGCGAACAGTTTTCCTATCAAATGGATGTACTCATTTGAATGCCAAACAACTATAAATTTATTAAATAAGTTTATAATTGTGATGGGGTGGGTCTTTCATTTGCTCCAACAACGAACCAATCAATGCAGTTAATAATATATCATGAATATTTGCTTTTGGATTACCATACGGTGCGTGATATTTGGAGCGGTGATGATATGTTTGTGTTTGGACATGGGTTTGTTTAATGATTAAACGTTTTATTTACATTCAAGTTAGTTAACAACTGGCTGACGAGGTATATTTTGCTGAAACTTGTCTGAATTTCGTAACAAAAGCGACCATTTTGTGGCAGGGTCACCTTGTTTATTCAACTTTTTACCCACCATTCAAACATGGCATATGGGGTTAAATTGTACATCATGAACATATCCTTTGATAAATAAACATAATCATCTAGTCTATTTTTAATATACGTAATTTTTAAACAGATAAATGTCAGCTTTAAAAAATCTATATATCATAAGGTCCAATATTTTAAAAAAATGTAAAAGTTTCACGTGTTTAAATATGTCAAGTGTTGATGCTTGGTTGATTTCCATAATAAAAAATTCTACAATATTTTATTTATGAGATGTCCAAATACACTTTTGACTACTAACATGTAGTCATCCTTAAAGAATTCTTTCTCTCTCTAGTCATTATCAGAGTATTTGAGGATAACTACATGTTAGTAGTCGAAAGTATACTCAGACACCTAAAAATTGTAAAATATTAAAATTAATAATGAAGCTTATTTAAATATTTATAACAATTTTAATAAAAGATATTATGACATGTACCAAAAAGATGTATATTATATATGTATTAGTTTGAGTTAATATTTTATTATTTTATAAGCATTTACCTTTGTTGGTGACGAGTATCCATTGCATTTCAGCAAGAATGGGTACCTGACTGAAACAATTTTCAGCGGGGGAGTGTTTATGTCATAATGTAAGATTGTGAAGCAAACCAAAATTAAAATACAACCTGAAAAGTATATGCTTGTAATAGTATATATAACAATACCCTTAGTAACTGTACATAAGTGGGAAAACACCTTGTTCAAAAGTCAGTGCTTAGTTCGTACTTACATACATTTTGTTCCAGCTTTTTCACATTACATTCTACCCTACAATTATTTTTTTAAATATTTGTATTTCGAGGGTTGCCGGGAATGAGTTAAAATTAAAACCGGTGGATTATTCATTCAGAAAAAGTGTATGTAAATTTTATTTGGGAGTCGCATACTGCATAATGTATAATTTGAATGTTAATTTGAAAAGTAAGTTGGACAACACGAGGTGGGCGGAGAAGGTTCTCATTATACTTTTTAACATGGAATCCACATTCAAAATGAATAAATAATACGGATCTTATTTATTTGGTAAAAAAGGGTAAGAAAGCCCAATCATATAAATCTCGTTTAGGGTTGGCTTTGGCCTAAATCGCCACTTTAAACGGTGATAAGATTCACTTATACAAGCCAGGCCCTTCACCATATATAAATTCAAACACCTTTAGTGGATCTGCACTTTTTGGTGCCCCTTTTCAGACTTCACAATAATAAGAATTTATACCTTATTCCAGATACAAACCGTAAACATAACATATTTACGTGTTCCTAGGCCTAGATAAATAAACACATGAACCAACAACAACATATGAATATTATCAATTTCAATATACGTTCTATGGATATACATGGATACCCATGATAATAACTAATTGGGTCAGTTTTGAATTAATATATTAAACATACCTGTAAATTTTACTCGTGTACCATCTACAAAATAGAGAATCGATTCTATGTAATAACATTTGGTTTTTTTATAAGATTTAGTTAAAATGAAATGAAATGACCGCCAATGTGAGTGCTTTTCATTAGAATGTTAAAATGATTAAATATTGTTTTATATAATATAGTTTTATGCATAAAAGAAAAAGATAAAATCAAAATTAATTGATAAATACAAGGCATCCTTACTAAAAATAATGTTTTATTAAAAAAAATGACGAGAGAATATTATTTTCCTTTTCAAACCAATAAATTACAATAAATGCTGATATTTTTAATTATATTTTTATTAAAAAATGTCTTTATTAATTATAATTTACATATAATTTTTGATACATTATGATAAGATGTTATAATATTAAGTTTATAGACTAAGTCTCTTACTTATTTTTATACGGAGTACAATCAATTGGTAATTAAAATAATGAATATGTCATGAAATAATTAATGGGAAAAAAATACAAAAACCCACTATTTTATTTATATTTTTAAATATTCAAATAAATACTAATAGATTAAATTTAATACGTAAAATATATAAAATAGTAATGAAGATTAAATAAATATCATCTTAGTAGAATGGCTTATTTTTTGTTTAGTTTTATTATATTATTAACAGTAATAAAAGATAATTAAGTAGTTATAAAACAATAAGTAAACAACCCAACCTGTAGTGATTTATGTTAAGAGGCTGTGAACTAAAATTTTTGAAAAAATAATAAATTTTAACTAATAAACATATATACGTGGTAACTTCTTCACATTGGATTTTTTATAGTATAATTCACTTATCTGATTTTTTAAATAAATTCCAACAGCATTGTTTAGATGTATTAGTACCAATTTGATCTATGATTAGTAAGTACACCATTATATATGTAGAGTGCATTAACACACTCAAATGAGGACAGATCCAAAATAATTATACTGTAACTATTTTGTTGAAAATAAAATTAATTAAAATTTTTATACGCTAATGCCAGTTATGTAGGAAAAGATGTTCATTGGCTTGGTTTTTAAAGTAGTTTCATTAACATAGTTAAAGGCTTCATGAAAGCGTGGGGAGGGCTTTAATGTGACATTGGCAAATTTACGATGTGGCACAATTGCAATTGTTGTCCAATACATTATATAGAGGAAGCGCTTCCGACCATCGATGGGGCCAGGTTAATGGGATGTCCATGGTATTATGGCCTTCTGAATAGATCGCCCCATCAAGCTGCAAGACTACTGCTCAATTTACATCCAACACTCCACAACTACAACATCATTGTCTCCATATTCTAACATCAGACAATGTACCTTATTCACGAGGATACTTCAACAAATAATTCATGAGAAACTTACTATAGATGCCAACAAAAAATACTCGAAAAAATGTGTTCAATTAATTTATTTTTAATATAAACATACCTATCAGATTATCATTACGAGCCAACTCACGTTAAAAAAACAATATTTTAATTGAAATATGAGTAAATATGTACGTAAGCTTACATAAGTTTAACACATATTTCGATGGGTTAGTAATACAAAAAGGTGTCTACAAACATACAGACAATATAAAATAAATAATTTTCAACTTCTTGGAATTGTGAAATTAATTCAAACGATAGTGTTGACTTGGATTTTATTTAATATACAAATTCATTATGAATATGCCATATTATTTTTTAATTTATATTTATATGACATACATGTAAATACATATGTATGTAGATGCATTTTTTTGCAAAAACGTATTTTTTAGATATGTTTAATTCATAATTTAAGCTTGCTTAGGCTTGTTTATAAATTATTATTACTAATTATTTAATTGTTATAATGTTTTTAGTCTGCTGACTATATGTAAAACAAAACCATTTTATTGTGTTTTATATTTATTTATTATATACATGCCAATATTACTGAATAATGCTGTAGTTCCACTAGAGCATTACGGGAGATCCCAAGTGGCAGTGCAGCACTCGTAAGTTGAACAAAAATATGAGTTTTAAAAAAATAATTAAAATGAGAACTTATCTTAAATGAGAAATGTATAAAATGAGAGTTATCTTTTTATGTGGATGTATTATTTGATTAACTAATGTAAAATAATTTATATAATACATTAAATAATGATGTGTAAAAATATTATGATAAAGCCTGTTGGTACATCCTGTACTTTAATAAACTTTCTAAACAACTTTTTATATTTTTGGGATAAACTCTTACTTCTAGAGTATACACGTGGAATTGTAGGTAGATATGTATTTGTCTTTGTACATTCAAAGCTTAAACCAACAGAAATGAAGCTTGATATTAGGATTTTGTGGCAGAAAGCTTAACGTATCTTTCCCTCCGTGACAGTACATTTAATCAAATAATATATATTTTATGTCGGCATAAGTTGGAGATGCGTGATAAAATAATGAGTAAAATCACAAATGCCGGTCACGATCGGTGTGTATGGTAGATTTGTCGACAAGTTGTTATTTATATGTAACACTTTAGGGGACGCAATAATACGGGATATCCCAAAGGAACACCCTCATGTGGTGACACTTTCCAAGCTATGGGGAAATAACACTTCACTTCTGTATTATTATACACACCGCACTTCCACCATGCAAATACATTGTTTTCGACTACGACGAAATTTATTGCCAAATACGACCATTTATGCTACCCTAAAAAAAACAATTATTTTTATATATACAGGGCGGACTTGAAATATCTGAGAATACTTTAGGGGATGATAGGGTATAACCTAAAAAATTAAAAATGTATTTTATTAATTTATATTAAAAAATAAATAATAATATTAACTACGTATAACAGACAAAATGTACAAGTAACAGTCACTAGTGAGTACTTCAGAGAAACAGCTGATTCCAAGATGGTGGCTCAAACTCGATTCCAAAAGCACTATGAATATTAGTAATTATTTTTTAATTTTTAATTCATAAAAAATTGTTTTTTAAAAAAAATATTTAATATATTTTTTCAATTATTCCTACCCTACCAACCCCAAAAATATACTCAGTTATTTCAATTCCACCCTGTATATATTAAGCCCCGAAGACCTCAATTAAAATTATTAGAATAAAAATTCACTATTTTAATCATTAAACCCTACACAAATCATAATAAGGAGATCATATTCAGAGATTTGTATATTTTATTTAAATTAAATTAATCATCATCAGCAAATAAACTGATTTTATTCCTATAACCCAATTTACTTATTCCTGTAATTTTTATAAATTGTTGCTTAACCAATTTTATACAATGTGGAATTTTAATATGTGAGAATGCATTAGGGGAGGTAGAGTATTGAAAAAATAATAAAATGCATTTTACACTTTATTTTTAATGATTTTTTTGTCAGTTTGGGTTATCTGATAGTGGGAAGCATAGTTTTTCAAACTAAAAATTCATTTTAATTCCTTATAAATCCGATAGCTTAGGCAACACCCAAACAAAAACAATCAAAAATTTATAAATATTTTTTCCAATAAAGTCCCAAATAATATTTAAAAAGGAAATAATGCAAACAGAAATGCGTCATATGGTAAATGAGTGATTTTGAATGAAAATTCTATTTCAGTTGATTTTCTGTACGAGACAATGATTTTAACATTCCTATTAAAGCAGTCGGATGTTTTGCGGCGAACACTGAATAATGTGGTTATCATATCATAATTTATTATAAACTGATTAATATTTAAAATAAATGGATATTTATTTGTTTATTTAGTGATTGGTTGGGTGATTAATGCACTAATTGGTTTTCAAAAAACTATGTCAAGTTGTGCCTGCAAATATTTGATATGAAACCCATTAAAGCCATGAAATGGGTCTTTTATGTTTTATTTGTATTGAAATATGAATACAAAGTGCAATTATTTTACATTCTAGCAAAAGACACTTTCAATTAACTTACAATGCTTCTTATGGAATATAATCATAATATTGTTTTTATACAATAAAAAAGAGTACTTATGCATGTCCTGCTTGGTCCTCAGTAGCCCAAACTCACATCGAAAAACATCAAACAATTTAAAGCAAATGCCTTAAAATGATAAATTTCTCATCAAATCCACACATATGTAATGTAGATAAAATTAATTATTAGTCACTAAAACGCAAGTTCTGACTACCTAGACGAAATGTCTTACCTCATAAAGCTAATAGGCTTATTTTATTTTTTTTAAACATTTCACATTGTATTTATTATTAAAATTAGTTTGTATGTTTGTTTTGTTTATATTTAAATATATGTATTTATTTTTGGGCATTAATTATGTCACAAGTGGGTTTTTTCAACATTTTCCTATATTTTATTAATTGGGATATTAACGACGATTTACTGAAAAATGTCCATCATTGCCGAACCGCATTAGGTTTCTCCTGTAATGGCAAGGTGATGATGATTCATGCTTTACTATAATGATTGATTGTATATATATATATATATATATATATATATATATATATATATATATATATATATATATATATATATATATATATATATATATATATATGAATTAATATGTAATAGTAAAAATTGAATAATTATAATAAAATATTTTTAAGACAGGTCAAAGACAGTAGGTTTAATCTCACTCACAAGGTTTAGGACAGTAGGTTTAATCTCACTCGGATTATGTATTGTATTACAAAGAATATTGTAAATCATAATTAAAAAATAAATTGTAAAATTAAAATTAAGAATAGTATTTATTTATTCCTTTAAAAATAAATGATCGATTGGTTTTATTTATTTTTATCAAGAGGAAGGAAAGAAGTTAGTCGAATGCAGCTTCAATTGTGGTAGTTTGTGTGATTGTTCGCCGGTGATAAGTGGGCAGAATGAGTTGTCTTTTTGGTCCAGTTTTGCCAAGAAAGGCGAATAGCCGAAAGTTAGTTGGAATTATCAAAAGTTTGGTAGATCAATAGAAAGATCGCATCGCCACTGCATTGAAACACTTGGCCACCATCCATAACTGTCCGAAGCGAATTGAGATGTCACGTACTTCCTAATATTCCGCCATATAAACTTTACCAAAAAGCAGGCTCAAGTAGCTTCGGCCATGTCCACTTATTATGTGAATGTTACATAGTCATCATTAAATACGGGTTGGTGGTTTTTTAATTGCAAGTAGAAGTGTATTTCTTCACTTGGCATTTACCCGTAAGATTAAGATTCTAGAAGAGTACCTACATACATATATCATATACAGATATTTTAACGATACGATCATAATGTTACTTATGTTGTCATGCGTATTGTTTTAATACACGCATATTATACATATACTTCACACATAGTCCCTAAAATTCGACACAACATTTTTTTCATACAGAAACATCCGAATTGATCATGTAAATTGTTTACATAGTGACTTATTATTTTTTCTCGAATATATCAAGCAACTTTTAATAACGCACTTTATCATATTAAGTGAAAGCCGGTGTTATATTATTAGAAAGATCGAAAATTGACAAGCAAACAGTACGAGCGATAAAAGCAAGCGCTATCATACGAAATCTTTGGTGAAAAATTGATTTGGTGTTTTTGACGTTTTTTTAAATATTATTGGCATCTCTATATATATAAGCTCATTATCTGTATATATATAATATAAAATATTCGATTCAAACTCTGTTTGATGAAAATTGTTTCATTTGAAATGAAATAAAGTAAATAGGTTGTATTAATAATTGGCTTTAGGTTTACTAGTCTTTGTTTTAGTATTAAAATAAGTAATTTTAGTAAGGTAAGTTTAAGTAGGTAAGTTTCTACGATAGTATTTAAAGAATAATAATTTATAAGGTTAAGGTTAATTATATTGAAAAAATATAACCTGTAATTTGTTGTTAAATTTACCCCACGCGACCTAAAATACTTTTATTGACCCTGTACTTAATAAAATATTTAATTTGGTTAATCGTACAATAAGAACAGCGAAACAATTCTGGAAAATTTCATTCATATGCCAGTTTTTGATACCTTACAAATAATGTTTTGACTCGGGGAGTTTCTCGTTATGGGAAATTATTATATGAATGATGAAACACGTGCCTTTGATTTTTCCATTTCGAGAAATTTAATCACATTACCGAATCACATAAGCATTTTTTTCTCCTTGGAATCGCTTCGGCGGTTAAGATTCATTTTTGTTCTTACATGGAGAATACTGGTTCGATCTCTGGAGATTGAGGCTAGTTTTGTGTAGTATGGAGAAAGTGCTCGTGGATAAATTGACAAACAGCAACGCTTTCCTCCCTTAGCACACGTAACCGATAGCTTCTCTCCTCTGTGGATTTAACTATACCATAACCATCTCAAAACTATATAAGAATTTTATAAATTAATGCTAATACCTGAGAGATATTTTGTAATCATAACGATGGGGTTTTTAGTATTTGTTGTTATTAGTTTTGTAATGTGTAAATTTAATTTTAACTTACATAATTGGCGATCTATTTAACTATTAAAATGATACCGATCGTTGACCTTACAAATAAGAAAGTAACAGAATATTTTATGACTATTATTTCCGATCTCAAATAACAGTTGCGTGCCATCTTGGTTATGTGACGTTTAGGTCATATTCGCTTTAAGCATTGTATTGTGCTGACGTGACGGACGCCCCAATTTTATACTGGATAAATATACGCAAAAAAGAACGAGCAGAATAGTTATTGAAAGCAATCATTCAGTCGTTATTAATGAATTATTTTATTAAAAGCTATTTTAAAAGATATTTTTTTTCAAAAATGATAAAATAATACTGGCTAAAATCTGTCATCAATTGTGGTCATGGCTTCAAAACCCGCTCGTGTAAAATTTTTTTTTTCAGAAATCAGAAAGCTTCAGATCGAAAAGATCAGATCGAGTAATAATAATATTTATTTTATAACTACCATTTGAATAATATATTTTTAAAGTATTTAAATCCAGAAAATGGCTGTGATTAGTTATATCACATTTGAGAGTGTGTAAATCTTTCACAAATTTTTCAAAAAAAAAAAATCTCTAAAAATGTAAGTAAAAAGAGCGTATGTCAATGCTTTACTAATTTATGGTTTTCGTTTTGAAATTTTTTTATTAAGAGAGGTAGAGCCGCTCTGTCGGTGACCTGTGTAACTAGTAATACTTAATTAAGTAATAACATGTTGCTGTGTCTAAAAAAACATAATTAGGAAAATCATTTTCAAAAAGCCCCTCGGGACGTATATAAATAAATATTGATGAACAATTTTTAAGGCATATTTACGTAATGTAATTCATTTTATATTTATATACACAATGTGAATGATTTAGAGCGCTTCGACATTTATTTAAATTAAAAAGAGACACATAAAATTATTTAATATATCATTGGTTAAATGTAGCTATTTAACCGAAGTGGTATTTATTATTTGAATGTTAGCTTTTGCCGCCTGAGCGTTTCCTTCACAATTTTCATTTACACCAAATAGAAAAAAAATCTGTTTCGCAATTTGTCGGAAGACTCATTCAACTTTTTCCCTTTCTCTTCGTGGTAAAAACATATTCCGTCGCAGCTCTTAATTCAATCATTTGTCAGGAGTCGGAATAAAGAGCTTTGGGTGAAAGCAACTCGACTACCATGAACGAAAAAGAAACGTTAAAAGAAAGGTTCTTCCTGAATTTATTTCCATTTAATTACTTCATGCCACATTTCAACTTTATTGAACGATTAATATTTGTCCACTTGGGGTAGCTGTCATCTTAAAAAAACATTTCTTTCAGGCTCCCGAGACATCCGCAATTTTATCATCGGGCATTTGCAAATTTATATTTATTTCTCTCATATTTCTCATTTTATTTTACCATAATAACAAACATTGAGATTCCCCAAAAGAATTTTTTATAATAATGTAATGTTATCCGATTTTTCTCATATAACATTCATCTTTATTTGTAAACCATTTCTGTATACTTCGAAGAAACGGGTTACAAGTTAAAATAAATTGCCAATATTTTTTCAATTTAAATTTTTTCTCAATTTTTGAAGAACTTACTTTGTTAGGGTAAAATAATTTGACATCAAACCACTCTGTTTTTTAAGTTTAAAAAAAAAATATCAAACTTAAGACATGCTCATAGTCGAGACAACTTGGGCCCCAAAAGCCTTCTCCAAAAGTAATCTCCAATCTCTGTTGTTTATGTCAAGTTATTTTGACTTAAGTGTTAAAGTTTGATATTTTCTCCATACATATGTATTATAAATAATTAGTAAACTATAGAGTATTTGATTCATATGGAGAAAGCCCTTTGAATCAAAATATTTACTTATATTTATTTATACCAATATTTTTTAATTTCAATTATTAATGATTAAACAATCACTATTTTTTTCAGATTTTCATTTTTAATATTTAATAATTATTTCACAAGTGGGCTCTCGTTATCTCATCAATGATATGTTCATTGATATGAACTTAAATATTTATAGTTAATATTGTTGTGAAAAGTGGTCTTATGGCTTGATATGAGAGCAATGGTTGGATATATTTGCCATATATATTCCACTTGATAGTATCCTGAAGTATATGGGTTCTTCCATTTATATTATTGAGTATAACATATGACCAATGCGACAATCGATGCACTCAATAATATCTTTTATGTGAATCCGTGTGATTTATGTGAAGCTTTCGTACATTTTTTTATTCCTGTTTTCATTATACATCCAGTTGCGGTACAAAATTATGACAGCTACCCCTATTAACAAACCTGAAAGGATCAAAACAGATTTTTTTAAATCTCTTACCCATTTCATACTAACAGGGAGGATTATTTATTTAAAAAGGAAAATTCAAGAACTGTGATAATAATAATAAACACTTATTACAGTCATGCACGTGATTTACAGTTTATGTAAATATTTTTAAAAAGAAATGGTTCGAATAGTAAATGTATATATATTATTAAACAAATAATAATGTACATATATTTTGTTAGAATTATCAATTTTAAACAAATGCTTTCTCAATATATATGAATATTGAATTACCAATAAATATAAAATTAAGTAAGGTTTTACAATTACTGTGGTCATAGGTTCAAATCCCACTTTTATTATAAATAATTACGACTGGGAGATTAAGAATTAATAGTCATAATCCAGGTTTCCTATGGTTTCCTTGATCTCAACGTAAACTGTAACTAAACTAAACGTACTGAGGCGATTTAAAACCATAATTTGTAAAAAAACCTTTACAGAAAGCCCCTCGGGTAAAAATATTAATATATATATATATATATATATATATATATATATATATATATATATATATATATATATATATATATATATATATATAATTAATATAACAAATTTTTTATACTTATTTGTAAATGATTAATACATTCTCGAAAACAGCTGTAATTATTAATATCACCTCTGATGTATAAATCTCTAATTTCTGTCTTCTAATATAAGAAACAAAGAGTGTGTACCAATGCTTTACAAATTTATGGTTTACGTTAACTGGATATGTATTTATTAAAAAATTTGATAATTTAAGTTGTTTTTCAATCTTATGCAGATTTAAGTATGTGTGAATCTGATATAATTTTTTCAACAAGTTGAAACGGAAAGTAATTTTAAGAAAAAGAATGCTACACAAATGTCATATTGGAAGTCACACACACACTGTAAGAATTCATTGCGCTTTTTATGCGGGTGTTATAAATAAGAGGCTTTATTTATCCATTTTTTCGATAGACGTTAAAAAATAACATATGCTTCCCAGGGGTTCTAAGGTTGGCACGGTAGAATCGTTACTCGTGGACCATTTGGCGATCCAATGACCCAGAAACATGGGATCGCAATAAAAGTCATTCCTCCTCACGTCAGAACTAATAAAGTTCGACCACGTCAAACATGTTATATGTAGTATGACCCTAGACCTCCCCAAAACAGCCCTCATGTTTTGTATGTATGCTGCGAGACTCGTGTCAAACACAACAATTTGTTTGATGCTCTCTCAGGGGATGGAGACTGAACCCTGACTAGACAATAGACATGCCACACGCCCTAATACTATAAAACTAGCCGTTTCTCATTTGAAGTCTAGTTGGCTTTTTAATTCCAAATAACATTCATTCATTCGGGAGTTCGGGATTTCCCAATTGGCCTTTCCTACATACTTCATCGTGACACTCACTTCATAAGAAAGTGTTCATTTCAAAGAAAAATCAAACACAGTATTGCGTTTTTTATGTGAATTCCCTTGTAAGGGATTGGCCAGGCCACTGTGGCCTTTATGTAGTTTCCCAGGCCACCACACAGCAATGAGTCCTTCAGATTTATTTATTAGATTTACCTAGTGACTCCAGTGGACACTGTTTTAGCCGGTGCCGTGGATCGAAGCTGAGAGTCTCATTCACGAATTCATCACACTAACCATTGGGTCAAAAGGTGGCTTAATTTATTTCAATTTGATTTTCAAATTGATAATTTCAAATGAGATTTATTTTTCATTTAAAAATACTTTATTATGGATCCGTGTGATATGTACATACGTACAAATATTCAGACACTTTTATTGAAATTCTATTGAAAAAATATTTTTATTTGAAAACTGATATTTATAAAAAAACGAGCCTTTCAGTTTCTACCCAATATATATTTGTATTTAAATATAATTGTGTCTTTGTAACGCCACCCACTCATGGAATTTAATGTCTCAAATGTCAATTTATTGAATTCTATGTAAATTTTATACGCTTGAAATATTTTGCAGAATAACAAAGGAATTTTATGGGTTTTTAACAACATAAGTCGCAGATTCGTTACCGTGAGGATTATATTTGGTGGAGTAGTTTCCCAGGCCACCACATAGTGATGAGTCCTTTAGATCTAGTTAACAGGGGAATATTAGTAAATTGATTTCGAGACTCAAATTGTTATATAAACAAATTAAAGAATATCTTAACTTTTCATTGAAAAATAAATCGATAACATTGAAAACAATTATCGCCTATTCAGACTTCTTTTCTTGATAAAGCTTTAATGGTTTATTTGTTGTAAACGTTTCACAAAAACTGTTTTTAATTATACGATATTCAAGATACCGAGCGGTATATGAAAAAAATACAAATATAACGTTAGTTTCAGGAAATTGAAATACCAATTCTGCAAATATTAAGTTTTAATTAACACCTTTCCGTCGGAGATTTGATTTCGTTAGTACCGGTTAATCCGTTTACAGACTCGCCAAGCATCGCGTTAGTATTTTAATTACTCAAAGCTACGGCAAAGGCCTTTTTCTCCCTTTTTCCACCGAATGTAAATTTTTCGATTGCGAAACCGTAGTTTGTAACGGGGTGGGAGACGTATTTATCTTCATTAGTAAAGTTTCCGAGGTATCGTCCAGGTGAGCACAAAAGGGCTTATCGCGGCGATAAAATCGAGTTTCCTGAAACCGCGACTCGGGCAATTTGTCAAATGTTGTATGCAACTGAGAGTTTCTTTGTTGAGCAATTTAATAGCAACTAACAACTCTGCATATCTCATCTAGTATTATTACTCTGTGTCTGCTCACTGCAAAATTTAAATTTTAACATGGATAAACTTTAACCGGTGGTCTCGCCCGAAAACGTGCCAATTACTATTCCAGTAGTTTTCAGCATCACGATCCCGATTTATTCTATTTCTAGTATGTAAAATACTGATACAATTATATCGATTACTGTATTTTACGTTGTTGACATACACATATGTGGGTACATATATCAGAATTGATGTAAATGGCCCTAACAGGGTACATCCCAAAACTATAATCAATAATAATAACAGCCGTTTATAGTATTTCAGATATTGACTTATAATCAGTGAGTTACTTTTATATATAAAAATTACACAGTTTAGGTATTGTATTAGTAAGTGAAAGGGTTTTTTCAGATTTAAATACAGCGTGGACTTAAATTAACTGAGAAAATTGTAAGGGGTGTGGTAGGATATCGCAAATTTAATTGATTTTTTTTTATATATATATTTTATTATGAATTAAAAATTTAAAATATAATTACGTACATATTTAACAGACGCAAAACATCCGCGACCAATTCCAATATGATGACCCAAACTCGTTTCCAAAAGCACTTTTAATTTAAGTTATTTTTTACTTAATAATAAAAAATAAAGGTATTTAATATATTTTTTCATTTATTCTTGCAACACCCTACCACCCCTTAAAATATTCTCAGTTAACTCAAGTCCGCCCTGTATAATTATAGTGGTTTATTATTATTAGGGAAAATAAATTTGGATGATATTATGATGTCTTACGATTTATTTTAAACGGTTAATGCCACTTGTATGAAAAAAATACACTGAATTTAAAAAGTGAATTTTCTATGTTCATTAATATATATATATA
>JAGTTH010000596.1:0-17327 GCA_022606485.1 Agraylea sexmaculata
TTCTTAGTAAAATATATAATTCAATATCCGCATCTCCCATAAAACCAATATTATTTGTATCTGGGATGAATCGAGTATTGAGAAATATTGGCCTTCATCTCAACACTCTAGATAATATTATTTTATTTCATTATCATTTTAGACCCAAAGCAAATTGTCATTAAAATTTTGTTGAAAAAATACAAACCATTAAATATTACAATAATGTGTTTAGAAATTAAAAGAAATGTCAGTTTATGCTATAAATCACGGGGAATAAAATAGATAGTACCCAATTTACATTATTCAGATGAATTATACATTTGTTATGTGTTATAATTATGATATTTGTAATAAAAAGGTGCAAAATTATAGCCTTAAATAAAAGGTATAAATATATGATATAATAAATAACATTTATCTACAATTGACCTACTATATGACGTACATTTTCCCAGTAAATTGATTGACGCAATATCAAGTGTCCTGTGGGTTTAAATTTCTAATTAAATTTATTTTCCCCGCTTTTGTTATAACATCTCATCCACGTATAATAAATGTGGAAAATACACCTTGAAACTCACACATTTTAAGAACCGGAATGCATTTGAAAGGGGAACGGCGGAGAGATGTTCAAGAATACTAGTTTCAAGCGTCTTGTAAAATTTACGGAGGCACCATTGGTTTGGTAATTCTAGTGAAATATTTGTCATTTCTCAAATCGCTTCCGAGGATTTGGCCATAAAGACCTAACTAAGATTTTATTTAGCCTATGTGACAATAAAAGCTCGCATAAAGCTGTCTTCGCTCAAATGTTATGATTCATCGGCTGGCGTGTGTATAATTTTCCAATACAATGTTTCTAGAACTGCACTTCCACAAAGTATCTCGGCTTTCAAACAAGTTTTACCACTTTCAAAACAAGTGTTGGACGAACACCTATTCTGTACATTTTTAATGAAACCGATCTCGAAGTTATATCCTCGAGATAACTGCAGATGTTTCATGCCGAAACATTTTTTTTTCATTCGAAATTCTAAGTTGTAGGGAACTCGTTAAAAGCTTGCGGGATTTATTTAATTAGTTAAGTTTGTAAATATTTTTCTCCTGAGTATATAATTTTTTTATCATACAATTTCTTTATAAAATATAATTTACATATATTATTTTGATAGACAATGATTCGATGTTACAATATTAAGTTTAAAGTCTTTTACTTATTTTAATACGGAGTACAATCAATTGGTAATTGAAATAATTAATACATCATCACATAATTTATGGAAGAAGATACAAAAAATCCTATATAGAACTACTAAAATATATATAATTAATAATAATAATAAAAAAATAGAAACAGAAATAAATAAAATAAAAATAAAGTAAGATCAAATGAATTAAAAGTTATATGATAAAGATTTGTTGTTATGAAGTGTCCCTTGGAGATTTCTATGGTAAGTTTAAGTCTCGCCTTTTTGAAAAATATATTTTGTTTACATTTTGGATGAAGAAGTTAGTGGAGAAGTTTATAATTTTGTTAAAGTGTTTATTGATATAATAAATTGAAAAAATTAACTGGTATCTATACAATTTGTAATTGGTAGACGTGTTATTTTACATTCATCGCAGGACTGCGATTTGCTTATTAGTTAAAGTAAATTATATATTTATATATATATATATATATATATATATATATATATATATATATATATATATATATATATATATATATATATATATATATATATATATGCCTATATATATATATATATATAATATATATATATATAAATATATAGCCAGATAGTTTTATGTTAATTCTATCTTAATTTTAAGTAGTTATAGATTGAAAAAATATGTTTACAGCCCTTTTTGCATTCCGGGCGTTGAGCATTTCGATTCCAGTCATTCAGTCAGTCAAATTATTTTAACTACAGTATCCACACTTAAATATATAAAAACAAATTATACATCTTATATTGATCATTTTAAGACTTATATAGTGCTTTTTGTGTAAGAAGTAGATAGCGTTTGATTGTTTTTGGTGTATTAAATCCGGCAGTGTATTTTGGCTCAATTTTAAAAATCCTATCGCGGAAACAGTAAAGCTCTTCTGGGCGGTAACGGGGATTTCGCCAACTTTTTTCAAATGTCCCAGAAAAGAAAGAAAACGGATCCAGGTTCGGATTATTGACGTCGGATGGATGGTCACTATCTGCAGATAAAACCTGGCCAAAAGCCAACCAGGTTAAAATTGCTCACAATCACTATTCTCAAATGCCAACTTTTCCAACTGGGTTATGGCAAGCCTTGATATTATCATTTTTATACAAATTAAATTAATATTAATTAATCCATTCAAATTTTATATTTATATCCCACAGTGATTAGATATCTATAAATATGCCAACTAAAGACAATTGTATGCGAAGATTTCTTACCTTGCATATTGAAAATGGTAAAGAAAAGTATATTTTCTGTATATATATAATAATTGATAATATTTTAAAGGAGTTGAAAGTGTTTTTTTATACATTTCTTAAGCCACTGTTTGGGTTACTTGTTAGAGTACCTAATATTTATTTTTGCATAGAATATAGTCGCAAGAGTCTTTCAATCCATGTTAATTCGAAATAATTCTGTTATTATTTAATTGTTTGTGATACCTTTACAATTATTCTCAACGATCAAAAGCTTACCCTGTAAATAGCCGTTTTTTAAAAATAGTTTTTTTTATATTCGCATATATAACTGCAATAATATTAATAAAAATATATAGCAAATACAATAAAGAAACATGATTTTTTAGGCTTACCAAACATTGCGTATATACAAGTTCTTTAAAAAATAACAATTCCACTGAATTGACAAAATTATCACCCGAGGCCTTCTGACAAGTCTTAGTTATCATAAGATATATCATATCATACAGTTTTTTTAATACAATAAAAATTACATCAAGGAAACGTTATC
The DNA here is from genome assembly GCA_022606485.1 of Agraylea sexmaculata. Taxonomy (NCBI): domain Eukaryota; kingdom Metazoa; phylum Arthropoda; class Insecta; order Trichoptera; family Hydroptilidae; genus Agraylea; species Agraylea sexmaculata. The sequence continues at coordinate 2,956 of JAGTTH010000596.1, forward strand.
AATGTTGATTTGCATGTGTAGTGGTTATAGAGGGATTATTTTATAATTAGGTTGGTAGTTATGTATATATCTGGATGATTTATTGAATTTGTCGTTTCAGTTTATTTAGAAATATTGCGATGTAAATGTGTCGACGAAAGGTAGTAAATTATTAAAATTGGTATGCTTTGAAGGAAGGAAACTGTCAATGTAGGTACATAGTTAGGTTGTATTGTATGGGGAGGGTGGCGTAGTACAAGTCACTTACATGGAGAGTTCTTTTGCATCGTTTGTTTTTTGTCTTTATTACTGAATAATTCAATGGAAGAGGTTGGTTGGCCAGCTATGGCATGCAAATTAATTCATTAGACTGGCTGTATTAACTTTTCACATTGGCTGCATGTCGAGCCTTCCAACAGCGACGAATTTGCATTCATAACGCGCCCATTTTGTATGGGGCCGACGCCAATTTCGCCTTTCGCAGACAACTTCTGCCGATAACTACCGACTTGAGGAACACAGACTAGACACACTGTCTAAATTTATAGTTACAGCTCTGAGACACTTTTTGCAATGTGGAAACTTGCAACTGAGATTACCACTCGGGCATATCAAATTAAGAAAACTTTTACGCACACCATACCTCTACGGCTTACATTGAATCCAAAATGAGATTGCATAATCCACATGAATTTAATGCATTTCCGTAAAAACTTTATTTAAAAATGTGTTTCTGATGTGATGCAGTTAAAAATGAATAGAACTCGGATACTCTCAGAATCTCAAAACAAAGTTAAAACCCTTTTTAAATTTGAGAAGTGTCCATCTGTAATTTTCAACATTTTTAACGTTCTTTAAGTCAACTGTCTTAGTTTTAATTTTTTTTTAGGATTGAAACAGCTAGTTTTCAGGTTAAGGTTGGGGCAAAAGTCCTGCCACCATTTTTATTGCGCGCCATCTTGGTTATGTGACGTTTAGATTAGTTTCGCTTTCGCATTATATTGTGTAGACGCATCAATTTAATGATGGGTTAAAATAATATGCCAAAGAACTTTTACCTCACGCCGGGACCTTTAACAAGACAATTCACTGAAGCATCTAAAATAAAACTGTATTTGTTTTTTTTAAATAGTAGACATTTTTACTACATAATTAATAATAAGCTCTAGTTAAATGATAGAATATTATTTGTCTGAAACCTTTCGAAAATACTATCCTAGTCATCTTCAGAGAGTATTTTACTAAAATGAAATTGTATTTCACTGTCTTAATTTATTAAAAAGTAAATCAATTGTTTTGCCTACTCGAGCCATTACTCATACGAATGAATAAATTATTTCGATATTGATTTATTTCATGCTTTAGCCGAGAAAAAGTTAAACGAAACCTTGATTTATCGGGTATACCAATTTCTTAAGACGAAACCCGTATGTGTGCGAAACACACGAAGCGCCATATTATAATTTTGTAAACAATGAAATAGATATTCGAGGGGAAATAATTTATGGTTTTATGAAGAAGGAAAAAATGTATAATACTTTGGGTAGTTAATGCGTGTTTATTTGAAGTGTGGTCGGGTTCGAGTCCGGGTTTTGTAATTTATGTATTCGACATATAGAAGAGACGCTCCAGAGATTTACGGGCGATCCCAGCCAAAATATATGCTCAAAGTCCGATAAATTTCTTCGATATCGCCCTTCATATTCTTCGGCTCTTTAATTCCATGTGTATATTGTAAGCCATATATCATCCCTGATACAATATTTAATAACATATTATAACATAATGATATGCGACGTTGAACGATTGTATTATTTTGTTTGATAATACTTTTTAATTTTAAGACACTATGCATCAACACTTATATATTCATCCACATTTTTTTAAGCTGAATAAAAACTGGAATTAGTGTGCTTCTCTTTAATTATTTTTTAAACCATTTGTGGTATCATTCACCACTCTTTTAACACATTTACTCTGTAATAAAATCTGTTTGAAACAAATACTCTGATGATGAGTTCAAATCAAGATCAAGTAAAAAAAGTGAGCTGATCGGTTATTACTACTGGGAATAATAAATAATACTAATAAAATCCCAATCAATCGTCTTGATTCAAGTCTACTCTGATTTCTTGGATTGTAAGGTAAATATTGATTATTAAGTGGGTGATCTGTGTAACTAGTAATAGTTAAGAATAAATACGTTGTTTTCTTTAAAAAAAAACTTCTCAAAAAGCCCCTCGGGTCGTATATAAACAAATAAATTTATAAAGAAAGACTTATTAAAAAATATCCAAATCAATATTCTTTAATGATGACTAAAATAGTCTTAAGTAAAAACGAAATAGGTAGCACTTTTACCAATTATATAATAAATACTTATTTTAAAATATAATTCCACCAAGAAGTCAACAAAATCTAGAATATAAAATGACTAATCAGGGTTTTCAGAATTCTTTTTGCTCACTTTGCAAATTATGCTGTATGAAAGGTTACACTGTACTATTTATTCAAATTAAGGAGAGTTATTCAAGTTAAAAAATGTGTCCATCTTTCACAGGGCATTCATTTTCTTGTGTAGCGATATATTTATATTCAAACTTGAAATATAAGAGACACCCAAAATAGCCGGTGTAGTTAAAATACCCATGACCTTTTGAATTTATTTTTATGTGTACTATTTTAATATAACGTGTAAGATATTTCAATTTGTGTTGACTCGCACCATAGGTTCGGAAAAGATCTTAGGTTAAGCGCGTCTCTTTGACCGAATCTTTTTGATTCAAAGGTAAGCATATGGATAATATGGCATTTGATCATGAGTAGTGTACATACATATGTATATGAATATATGTTAGGTATCTTTTCGGGCCACTTACCCTGTAAAGGCTTTAACAAGCGGCCAGGCATCGTTTAATTCCCCGCAAAGAGTTATCTGGTTGGTAAGAGATGGCGTCGCTGACCCGGATATGCTGTGCGAAGGCTCTCTTTTTTCACCCTTTTTCACCACTTCCGACATCTACCACGTCCGTCCATGGCCAACACGCAAGCCTTACTTATGATACTAAATATATCGCCTGCTCCAGCGTATAATATCGTAAGTGCAAAAAAAAATCTGTGTGCTCTTAAGTGTTTACGGAACTGAGCCACATATTCAATCTGGTAACACTGCCTGTCACGTGTCACTCGGTTTAATTATTATTTATAAAATATAACAGTTTCCGATTAAATACCTTCTATTGATGAAATATGTTATAGAGCCGCCTTGTGGCCCAGTGGTTAGTGTAACGGATTCGTGAGTGAAGACTCCCGGGTTCGATTCACGGCACCGGAGTCACTTGGTAGATCTAGCTTAGCAAACTAGATCTTAAGTACTCATTGCTGTGTGGTGGCCTGGGAAACCATCTCTTCTATATTCTCCCGTAAAGGCCAAGGTGGCCTGGCCAACCCCTTATAAAGGGACTCCCGCCAATAGGGAAGGCGTCGCGGTATAACATATAACATGAAATATGTTATAGATGAATCTACATTTGTTGCCGGTCAAATAGGACTATTTTACTATTTCAAAAAAGTCCCACTTAAAAGGTTAAATAATGATTGAAAAATCAACATTTTTTGACGTTCCATAAAGACTTACTTTTTTTTTTGGACTTACGATATTATACGCTGGAGCAGGCGATATACTACCTGTATATTATATCCACACCATTATAAAGGGACTTCATTATCGGGGTACACTCCATTACGACCTCAAAGAACACATTGTTTGAGGTAATTCTATAGATTTAAATATTACAATGTACATTTGATTAACGAAACATCTTCAAACAACTACTAGCTATACTCCTAGTTGAAATTATTAAACATTAAACACGGTGGACACGCTTTTTTAATTCAATGCATGATTTGATTACTAAAAAATATTTAATTTTAAGGATATTCACATTTTAAGTTGTAGAGAACTCATTTTTGTAAGATGATTTATTCCATTGACTTAATCAATCAATAATTTAATTATAACTCTTTTCTACCAATTATGCCAACTACAGTGTTTTTATGGCTTTCTACACCTTATATTATATTTTTTCTCTTTCGCTTTAAACTATTTATTATTATTATTTTTGTTTTGTCTGTAAAAAAATCTCTTTTGAGCATTTATATAGAAGTAAATACAATATTTCAATACAGATTATCTTTTTTTGACTTTTCTCCATACATACTTCATAAGTGATATTCAAAACGATATTTTTTAACGTTCATCGCAGGAAAATAAATTTAGGAATTAATTTAACATATTTTTTATTTATCATTATGTGATTTTGAAAATTTTGGAGACTCTGTGTAACCTAAGATTCGATTTCAAATATAAATTGAATTTATACAAGATAATAGGTTTCTCAAAACAAATATAAGTGTACTGTACCTATACCTATATAATTTTGAAAAGGATAGCAATAAGACAATTAAGGAATTTAATTTTTTATATAGAAAATATTACATACATTAACAAAATTAATTATTATTAATATTCCTAATAATATTCTGGATTATGTCTATTGTGATACTCAAGTTTACCCACTATTTTTTCTTCAGTCATTAATCTAGTAGTTTAACAGAAAACCATGTCTGTTCAAATAAAAGATAATAAAAAATATGATTCTAAAATTATTATTGAATTATCATATCCGACTGCGATTTATGAATCGTATAAACAGACTTTGCTTGAAAACAATAAAACATTTTATACGTGATATTAAAGTTTGAGTGGTCAGTGTCTGCTGTATTAAATCCACGTGTAATAAAATCAGAAGGATGATATTATTATGCAGTATTTTGAGTATACCTAAATATTCTCCAACCGTATTGTCGCTGACGAGGTAATATTATAATTGTATGAATTTGGATAGATAGTCTATTTTGGTCGATGTGAATAAATATATTATATCAGGTGCGAGTGAACATTAACCAAGTGGTTTGTGGTGAAGCTTTCCTGAAAAATCTACCGGCTAATGGATTCCATTTTCAGGCTTTTTATCGTCCACCAGAATCAAGCTTTGGTCGGACCACTGCTTCCACTCTTCCCAAAAAGATAATAATAATATAACACGATATTTAATGAGATAAAATTTTCAACGATGTTTTGCTCTCGTCGGATTCGCCTTTGAAATATCTCTACTGTCCGGACTGCTAATTGAATTAATACACGTTCGTTGGTTTGAAAAATAACAATTAATAACTGTATGTGTTGAAGTCTTAGTGGAATTCCATATTAAAATAATTTTCACAATATTTAATTTAATGAGTGAGAATTACTTATAAGTAGTCATATTTAAAGGATGATTTTTACTTACTGAACATTATATTTTCTGAAAACAGATGAGTTAATTCGTTTATGGTTTTTTTTTACTCATTATTGTAAAAGTAAAACCATGCATATTAATAATGTTTGAGATAATTTGTTAATATTATACAAAATATGTATGTCTGTATTTAACAATTTGCTTTTTAGTTGTTATATTGTAGGTATACAACACCTGTAAATGTTTTAGTGAATCGATAGTACTGGTGAGAATATATTTTCACTAGAAAAATTGTTTTTTTTTTAAATAACTATCTAATTTTTTGTTACCTAGACCAACCCATTTTTTCGACCTTAACAAAAATATGATTTCATAAATGATAATATTCTTACAGCAAATATTATAATAATTTTATATTCATATCATCTGAAAGATATGCAAACATTATTTAAAATTGATTTTTTTGCATTTTTTGTAAATATTATAATATTACATTTTTAATACAGATACACAGGTTTAAAAGTAAGGAGTGTCTGCTTCGTTTGAGTTTTGGGTTTCAACTTCATTATCTTCAATCAATTTTACGGATTATATATTTTTTCCAATCCAAACAAAATTGAGCGGATGAAATTTAAAAAAATTGGGATATAAATTTTATACTGCAGTATAATAATTACGTAAATTAGTTTAATAAAGTGAATGTTCATACCTCTCATCCACAGACAATTAACAACGACACTTTCGAAATATATTTCTTTTAGGAAATAAAATATGATTGTGTCATAACGAATGTAATTTGTATCAATTTATGAAAACTCCACCCCGTGGCACGGTGAGAAAGATGGGGGAGGTCATAGAAATAAAATACCGCCTCACCACTAATGGGGTGAAATTAAACACGAGTACGAATTAGAAGGGACAACACTGCACCGACTAATTGAAAAGGATGCCTTGATACTCTTCAAAACCACTTCTGAATAACTGAAAAATTGTTTTTCATTTATTATCATTAATTAGTTTAAATTCTAACCAAGTAAAATCCTACATAGTTTGTGTTCCAATCAAGCATCGAGTCTGTTATTCCAAACATCATTCATTCTGCTCGATATCTTCAAACACATACAATTTCAAACAGAATGCTTTTACAACGATAGTCAAAATGAAATGGCAATTTGGAAGTTTGTTATGTATCGTGGCTTTCATGACCGCCAATTAATATACCCTAATTAATAGATTCGTCAACAGCTTGTTGTGAAATCACTTTTGATACATTGTGCATTTTGTTTCACCAGAATAGTATCAAATTATGATAAATAATAAATTATGATAGTAATTACATTGAGTCTAAATAATTAACCTGTGGAATTATTAAAAATCATTTATATTATTTGTTATATAATTATTCAATATAAACTTTTGTTAGTTTAAAAATATGTTTAAATAAATATTTTAAAATTAACAGTTAATCTGTCTAATTATCAAGTAATAATAATTCATCACGTACATATCGAGACAGTAAACGCATCTAAAATAAAATTATTAATATGTTAAATATGTAATTTCACTCGGTATCATCGATATAATTTACATTAAATTACCATTTTTTCATGTTAGTTATAGGTAAAAAGATTTATTTATTCTGTATATCTTACACCCAGTTCAATTCATAAAATATTTAGAATTATTTCAACTATGTAAAATTCGAATGTAATAAAGAAATTGTAATAAAATACGATTATTTAATAATATATTATCGTAAAGATAAAACAAATAATACATTTCTTCCTTCTCTCCTTATTTTTTACTGAGCCATCAATTTATAAAAACAAATTACTACTAATTAGATTAAAGTTTAATTGCAATATGTCTTTTCATAGTGGTGAAATGTAAAGCGCTCGTAGCAAATAGACTACGCCGTAGTCACTTATGGAATTAATTTTTATTGTTTTTGCTATTCTGGGGATGCAAAATGCAAATTCCTACAACATTCGGACAGGTGAGTTTGATAATAGAGAAGGGGTCAGATAACATGTTTGGGTAACAAGACTAAATTACATCCAATGTTTGTATATAGTACACACAATATTGTAGACTTGTAGAGTATCACCGGGTTCGATAAGGTTAGAGCTGATGTTTGTTGTGCGGTTCAACAGAGTGTTGCTACGAATTTGCTTATAGCGAGGCTATTTGGAAACTTGCATTCATAATATATGAGTTACATTTTGAATATGTGTTATATCAGGACAAAACTTTGCATCGAGCCTGTCGAAATTATCAGTTGTTCTGTTTATTGGACTAATACCACAATCATAATATTGCGAACGCTTCTCTATGGATTCTGTTATGATAAATTTACACAATTATACAATACAACTGCAACACACAATTTATTATTTTGAGAGATAATTATGACAAAGTTTTTATGAGATATCATAATAAATTTGGTTTGAAATAATTTATGTATGGTAATTCCACTATTTTTATTTTATTGTAAAAATGATATTTTTTTCTCGACTTTATAAAACAACGTTTACTATATTCTTATGACTTCAATTGTCATTAACTGGTATTTTTAATATATTTATTATTACGTAGGCTGGTCAAAATATTTTATTTAATACAATGTAAATTAAATATCTTCATACGTAATACTTAATAAATAATAAGTGTTCAATTTTTTAAATTGGTTTAATCGATTATTACGTCTGGGAGATCGAGAATAATATTAATAAAATTGCGATCGATCGTCTTGATCCAGGTTTACTTTGATTTCCTGGATTGTAAGGTATATATACTGAGGCAGCTTGTAATAGTTAAGATCACCGACAGACAATTAACACATTGTTGTGTCTAAAAGACCCTCTTAAAAAGACTCGGGGGGTAAATAAATAGATAAATAATTAACTTTAAATTAAAAGAACTAACCATTTTCTAAAAATATATAGTAAATAATATATTTATAGCTCGAGTTTTAAATATTTAAATTAAGTAAGCTGCGGGCGAGGTTTGACTTCTTTATGGCTTATGTTTGTTGTTTTTCTCATCATATCTTTATGCCTTTTCAAACATTATGGAAATTTCATTTCCGTTTTAGAGTTTTCATGAACGCCAATTAAAAGTTTGGCTTTTTTCAGAAACTGAAGTATTATCAACCACGTTCATACAACAGAAAACTGGTCCATCTAGCCTGAAGGCATTGTGTATGGCGTGGCTTTTCATGGCCTAAATATTAATACAAAACGTACTATGAATGCTCTCTAGCCGAAAGGCAATGTTCAATTCAGAAACTATCGAACCAAATATTATTTTTTCGCACAATGTCAAAACGGAATTGTGTTGATTTTAACCGTTCTTTTCTCGAAACCTTCCGTAAATACATACCCGGTGAAAAGAAATATGTAGTTCACGGTAATAAAAATCAAATAGAAAAGGATTTTTTCGGGTCAGCCGGTGTAATTTATCAATAAGCTTGACAGTGTGAAATATAAACAGAGTGTCCGCTGGTAAAAGGGTGGAGCACGTATGAAAGAGGGTGTGTCCCTGCCCTAACACTGCAAAATGGAGTTTGGAAAATTGTGATTTATGGCAGATAACTTGCGAACAACAATTTTACCCTAGCGAACATTATTTTACACCCAACACTTTTATGGGAATTTTTTTTTCACCCACCAGGACTCGGGAAGGGTGCTCGTTCCTCACCTGCTACGATTGAAAAAGAGATTAACGGATCGGTACCAATTGATTTATTCTACATTAAAACCAATTGAAAGTACCTACTTCCTTATAAATTATCACGCTTGTATTGAAATTTAATCAAAAATAAAACATAAGTATCTTAAAATGTGGGTATAAATAAATACCTTGGTATATTTTATTCAAATTGCAGGTAAGATATCGCAGAATATAACGAATGAAATAAATATTAATTTTGAGGTTTTAGTTATCTAGTTGGGTTACTGTTATTCCATTAAGAACTATATTAATTTAAATTTAAAATTAATCCACGTGAAAATATTGTGATGATACCATAAAATATTATCAGTGATTAAAAATCCAACCTGTATGTTAAAAAGTATTTTTTTCTTTAGAATCAATGTATTACCTTATTTTATTAGCATGTTTTCTATTTTATATATTAAAATTTACCAATTCAATAATAAACGAGCCAAATTATTTTGATTTGAAAATATTTTTATTAAAATAACAATTGTGCGATTTAATTACTTTTTACTAAAAATATTTTTTATCATTTTTTACCATAACAATTTTTTTAAGGAAGATAGGAAAGAATATACCAATAAACCTTGTTTTTTCTATAGCATTAATTCATAAATATATGATAACGAATTAATTCTAACTTATATAAATTTGATAAAGTCACTTTTTTGGACTATTCTCGTCGTAAGTAATAAAAAGCTGCTCTTTCGACGCATTAATTAATATGCTAATTTATTACACACATATAACAATATTTTATTTGATATGTCTGGATATTATACGAGTGTAGTCAATCTATCGATACGATCTATTTTCATCTTGTTTCATTGGTCGTAAAGTGAAAGCGTCCTTTCTTATCGAGATGTCTTTCTTTGCCAAAAATGAAAGAAACAAACAAAACTGATTCAAAATGATAAAAACGTGTTATCGTTTCAGAAAGCAGAACAATTTTAATATTCATTCAATTATTTTGTATTTGCAATACGATTCGAACGTATTTTAATTGATTTGAAATTTTGATTGTGTCAAAATAAATACACATAGCAATTCAATTTGTTTGTCGAAAATTGGATTAATTATTATGGGGTTATATTTTCATATTATTCTTATTGTTCTTTTAAACAATTATGTAGTTCACTATTTATATTTCATATTGGAAGTTCAGCTCAATTCATAAAATAATTGAGAGATTTTTTATAAATGATAAGTTTTTTGAGGGTGGGGAATTTATGTTAAAAAAATAATAAATATTTACATACTTTCCTGACATCCTTTTATTTATTTATATGAAAATTGAGTAATTTAAGTCCTTAAGTAAAGTCTATTTATTTGTCTGATAAAAAGTGCGATTTAGGAAAATGTTCTTCCAAAGATAAATTAATATAAAATGAAGTTCTTCCAAAAGTGAGAAAGAAAAACATACTCATTTTCATTATTATCACATAATGTGGAATAAAATTTTAGACAATTGTTATGTTACTTTAAAAGTTGTTTTATTCAGCATTTGCTGATTTCCATGCAATCCCTGACCAAGCTGAAAAGAACCTGTTTTTACCAACAGGTTTTAATACTCTTTAGGTCTCTTTAATTACTTTATTAAACTCCATTGAAGTTAAAAAAAATGTAATAATAGTGAAAACAAAGCTGATAAAGGTGTGTTTTAAAATCTGGTTAAGTCAGCGCTTATATCGTACATGTTTGGCCTTTTTTGTGTGAGGAGAATTTCACGCCCAGGTTGTGGCATAGGTGGGATATTAAAGTAGTAAGAAGATTGTAAGAAAGAGAGTATCTATCGAGGATCTGGAATAAGACAGAAAGAATGTCCCGACGAGACTACGGCGTCAGGTTGTACGTGATGGTGGTGTAGAACGCGTGTCCTGCATGCTCTTCCCAACTGAAACCACCCCCAAATACCACCCCATAACCACCCTCCTTCGATTGCTAATAATGTATGGGGGATGGCGTTTTTATTGGAAAAGTTGCAGCCGGAACAGGAAATACACTCCCTCAGCACATCGGAATCATGGCTCTCTATTATTTTATTATACATTCGAGACACACACAATATTTTTAATTGCATATAAAAAATATATATAATATCATAACCACAACACTATTAAAAATTTATTTTCATACCCTTAGGACATCCAACAATTCTAGTTTATTACAATTAATTATTTTTTCATTACAATTTGTGCTCACTTCTTAACATATACATATGTTATTAGTATAATAATTTCATTGCAAAATCAAATAACCGAAACTTTAAATTACCACTGAAATGTTCGAGGGACGTTTCATAAAAAAACCTTTAACATTTATGTTTTCACAAACACATTTGATTTTCCACAGTGCTTAATGATTTTACTATATTTGTATTTCACAATATTTTTGTTTTATTTATATAGTATTAAGTATATATTTGTTTTTATATTTCTAAATTTTTATTTATTATTATTATCTATTATGAATTATATATATTAATGTAGTTCTACAAGTGGGTTTTTTTTATTTTTGTCGCATAAATTATGATATGACTTATTAATTATTTTTATTGCTAATTGATTGTACTCCGTATTAAAATAAGTAAAGTACTTACTCTGTTAAATTAATATTGTAAAATCTAATTTCAGTGTATCAAAACATTGTATGTAAATTATATTTAATAAAAAAATTGTATACTAATAAAAAACTATTAAATTTTATACAGACAGAGTGAACTTGAACTAACTGACAATATTTTAAGGTGTGGTTAAGGTATCGCAAAAACAAGTGATAAAAAACTTAATATTATAAAAAAACTCTAGTACTTTTGAAATCAAGTTTGGGCCGCTGGAAAAGTCTGCTGTTTCTGTGAAGTACGCAGTAGTAAAGTATCGTGTGTATTGTGCCTGTTAAATACTTTGGGACTAAAGCAATTATTTTTTAATTAAAAAGACTTTTTATATACATTTCCACATCAGCTTCTTGATAGTCTGTTCAAATATAAGTTACAAAAGATCAAAAACAGTGTGGTTATGTCCAGCTAAATAGCTTAAATATAGATTTTATAACAAAGGACTTGACTAAACCAGGATTGTGGCAATCGATCGGGATTTAAAAAAATATAATTCCCGATATTTGTGGCTGTGGTCCTTGGTATTATTTGCTTAAACACTTTATAATAAAGTTAATCAAATAAGCTCTAAGTCATATAAATGATTGGTGGGTAACCCATGTAAATTACAAAATCATGTTTAGCCTTCTTATCCCGATAAATATTATTTTATTGTTTTGTACATGGTGATATCGTAGTTTGTCACTTTCATAAATCGTTGTTGTGTATCGGACATCTTTGTGCTATTATTTGGTCAGTTTTACGCACATGTGCATCGAGTCCATCGATAGTTAAACATAAATAAAAGCATAAAAGGGCTTCGGCGTGTTTTACGAGAGCCAGGGCTGTGATGTATAAACGCGATATGTGGAATCTTGGACGGGGTTGTAAAATTTCACCACCCCCGTAGCAAAAGCGACAAGCTGCCACAATGTGTCGATACGTCCAGCTACTCACATTGCAAATCCCAACGTGGAAACTTTAAAATAAAGCCCTGGCTTATCGGCTGATATATGAACATGTCTAGGCGACAAGAGCTAACCCACACCCCTTCTCGGCACAATGGTAAAAGCCTGAAATGTATCGTCAATTTGCGGATGAATAATACGGCACTTTGTCGTCGAACCGACTACTCCAATTTGCATTTAGATCCTCGGTCGGAAACTATGGAGAGAAATGCAGGGGCGTGTATCTTTTTTGCGACATATCGATTTGCGTACATTTTTTTTATCGCAATCCGAAGATATCTTATATCTTTATCTCACAGACAGATTGAAGAAGAATAATACTAGACTTTGATAATCTATCTATTTGAAATACTACAGTCTTTAACGTAAAATCTACTGTCTGAATGATAAAATACTTACCCTCCCATTCTAATCAACTACAAAAAAAAAACAATATTAAATATTTTTTCAAAAGATAAACAGTTACTACAATATAACAGCTGTCATCATTTACTGAATATTTTTTTATAATTTAAAATGAATCATAGGTACACATTAATATGGATCAGTTCATTATTTTTTTTATTATAATTTATTAATATACATCTCGAGGGGCATTTTTGAGAGGGTTTTTAAAAATTTGCGGCTCTGCCCCGCTTAATAATCGTCTCAGTATTTACCTTACAATCCAGGTAATCAGAGTACCTTTGATAGAATCAGAAGATATTCTGATAAACAGGTATAACACACAATAATGAATTCAAACGAGTAAAATAAAATATACTAAAATAAATAACTTCAGTCAAATTAAAGCGATAAAAATAAATGTTTCGAAAAAAACGACAACCACTCAATTCCCGTAATAACTAATTAATAAAAATCGCATACATTTGATTATTTCTCTCTGGTTCCATTATTTATTTGCAGAAATATATAAATTTTATAGTACTACAATTCATCGCTTATCTCTATAAATGTTGATTATGCAATAGTCACCATTAGAAGAGTTTGTAGCTGAAGAAAGACGTCCATGTTTGGGGGTTGAGATATTGTTAATGGGGACATACAATAGTTAGAAATCTTAGTTAACTGTAACTAGAAGTTCCAGCACAGATAAATGGCAAGATACAGCTTCCGTTGGATGTGATATACTTGTATATCTAAAGACAAGAATATAAATGTACTATTACAAGGGAAGTGCACCCCAAACATTTGTATGGGATAATTAGGACACTGGGGCTTGGACAACTTTACAAGTAAAACCTACATCTTGATTATACAATTGTGTATTGTGACTCAACAAATACAATACTTGAATACTAAATAAATATTGTATACACTAAAAATACAACCGTTCAATCAGAAGTATAAATAAAGACATTTTTTTCATTAAATTGGTATTATATTATATAATATATTTTTTTTATTTTTAACTCATTAAAATATTTTATACATTGTTCCTCTTTTTATGTTTTTCCTTGCGATTTGAGATCATTCTTGCGATTTGAGATTCTCCATTATTCCATAGTTGTACTGCAGGGTGATACAATAATATATACTTTTTTTTTCATTTATACAGCGTGGATTTAAAATAACTAATATTACTTTGGGAAGTTGTAGGGTATCGCAAAAATAAGTGAAAAAAAACTTACCAAAAACATTTTAAATTATAATAAAAATAATATAATTAGTGCTGTTGGAATCGAGCTTGGGCCCCCATCTTGGAATTAGCTGTTTCTTCAGTATTCACTTGTATATTGTATTTGTTAAAAATGTTAGGAATGAAATATATATTTTTTATTATTTAATAATTATATATATATATAGATATAT